>WBMY01010620.1:155359-190203 GCA_013397315.1 Donacobius atricapilla | reverse complement strand
TTTTTTTTTTTTATGCTTTATCTCGGTTTTGGCTCCACAGCTCAGTTGTTCTCTAGCATGTTCTCATGATCCTTTGAGCTGTGCCATGGTGCTTTGAGCCGCTTGCAGAAGAGTTGGCAGACAGCTCCCATTTTTTCCTCCCAGTGTGATTTAACCACAGAGAGCTGGAGGGGATGACGTTTGTGCAGGTTGGTGACCTGGAGGCCTGGAAGCACTGCTGCAAGCCTGGAGGATGATGAGCTGTTGTGTAATGGAGAGTCCAAAAAGTACACGGAAAGCTGAATTACAAACGCCTGGGGAGCAGTGGTGCTCTCAGCTCCACCTCCCACATCCCCCCCTTGAAATGTGCGAGTTGGCTTTCCGTGGATTCCCTGATTTTTTTTTTTTTTTGCCATTACAGAAAAGGCTAGAGCTTTTCCAGGGGAAATATTAGTGAAATGTCATTCATTTGGATGGAGGATCATAAGTAACACAGCCCTGGGTAGCCCCCCTCAAACAGGATCCCGACAGCTCAAAAACAGCTCCAAAGAAATAACATCATAGCAGCAACGGCAGCAATAAATGGCTGATAGAGCAGTTGGAGAGAGTTCCATGAGTTTTAAGACAATGTCTGCTGTCAAAAAAAAAGAAAAGGAAAAAACCTCCCATGTGTTTAAGTGTTCATTATGCAAAAAAAGTCTATCTTTTTTGGCAATTTATTGAAGGGCTTGAAGTTTCTTGGGTTTTCTTCAAAGAAGATCCACAGAAACCAGTCAGAAAATGAGCGCATTCCTTGTAATACCTAAAATTAACAACTGTGAGGCCCCAGTCTAGACCTAATTCACTTCTTTAAAATTAGGTTGGCCTGCACTTTTCGTTTATTTACTCACCCAGCAGCTCAAGGGAATATTCTTCGTGTGTGAAGCAAAGCACGTGCCCTTGCAAGAGCAGATTTTATGTCCCTAAAAGCAAAAATGTAATGCTGCAAATGAAGGAATGCCTCATTAGAATTTCATTTACTTTGCCACAAATGCCAGCCAAGAATTTTTTTTTTAAACATATACCCACACTTATGGCTTCCAGATATATTCTGCTACCAAAAAAGGGGCCACAAGTGGCCTGTGATATGATTCCTTGTCTAAGGGTGTCTTTGCAGCTCATTAAGGAGTTGCCTAAGGAGCATGTTAGCAGAGGGGTTGTGGGGAAAGAGAGAGGTGGAGGATAGCAGGTAAGGATCCCAATTCAAGAGCAATTCAAAGAACAATGGGGCTCAGGATGGGATTCTCATCTCTGTCTTCACACAACTTCCCAGGAAGAAATACTCTTCCCCACAGACCCATTCCATCACAGCAACAGCTAAGGATTAAAAGCCAACCTTGAAATAGCTTTCTGTTAAAGTTTGGTCTGATCAAATGAGCTTTGGATGAAATTTCAGTCCTTGAAATTACAGCAGATTTTTTCTTCTGGTTCGATTCAGTTCTGCTTTCTCGTCCACATTTTGCTATAAGCAAAGTTACGGCCAACTCCTTTCATCTCAGTGAAATTTTGCCTTCGTGGATTAGGAAAAAAAGAAAGTGGGGTGTTTGTTGCAAAATACTGTCAGGAATTCCCCCATCTAACGATCCTTTGCTTCTGTTTCCATAGGTTGAAACAGAAAGTTTTGCTTTTGGAATGGGAACAGTTTGCATATTGCAGCTGGGAAAAGCGCATCTTCTGAACTCTGGGAGGCAAAGGCAGCCTAAGGAGGCACTTGCATGGCTGCATTCATTGCAAGGAGATGTTTGCTTGGGCTCCCACAGCTTGAGGCTTCCTCATCCATGCCCAGAGGAAAATATATTTTATTTACAACGTGCAGGAAAGTTGCAGAATGTTTCTGAAGATTGGTGCCTGCCCGGTGAATTCACTCTCTACAGAGTTCAACAAGCAGTCAGCTGCTGGAAGAGCCCCTGAAAGTTTTCATTGAGTTGCTGGCTGCCTCCCCCCACCAGCTATCTTCCTGAATGAGGTTAAATAAGGACAAGCCATTAAAACTCTACTATCTTAAAACAAGTTACCTTATTTTTTGCTGATTTGGCATCTATTTCCATGGAAACAGGAGCAAGAACTAGAAGCCAGCAGCTGAAGTTGGCTACACCACTGCTCTTGGCTTGTTCTACTTCCATTTCCATGGAAACTGATGCAAAATCATTGCAAACAAGGCAAAGTTTGCGCTTTTTTTTTTTTTTTAATTAACCCTTTCTTGATTTTCCACTTCCAGATTAATTTGTTGCCAGAAACACAGACGCAAAGTCACTAGAAATGCAAGGAGGAGCAGCACTGATGCCTTCCGGAGCCTGCGCAGGTGTTTGCATGCGAGTATTGTGTGTGCACTTCATTTCCTAACATGAATCTTCAAAGTAATCTCCAATTTACTTTGAGGACACTAAAGAAAAAGAAGTGTGTGATGTCAGAGAGGGTGGCATGCATGATTGTCCCCCATGGGAGGTTGAAGGCAGAAGTAATAAAGTGGCAATGGAGGGAAGCAGTTTGGTGAAAAGAAAGGGCACTTCTTGCCTACGGCTTTCTACGGTTTCTAGAGTTTTCTAGAGTATTTCTCATCTGAAGGTAAGTATGGTCTTCTTTTTGGCTAAAAACCCATTGGAACTCAGATTTTGGCATACGTTTTTCTTTTTTCTTTCTTTTTTGCCCCCTCCTGAGCTGGCAGTGTGCTAGAGCACAGAGAGCACATGCCACAAGCTTTCAGAGGTGCTGAAATTTGATGTAGAGCCAGAGCATTTTGGGCTGTGTTACAGAGTCTGGGCAGGCTAGGATTGACCATGGAGCATGAGATATGTGGATTTACTTTGAGTTCATGGCTGAACCTCATCTGAGATTAACTCATGTTTAAGGAATTGATTCACTTACCCGGCTTCATTTGCAAGAATTTTGGTCCTATCCTAAAAATCTTGATCCAGACATGCAAAGCCCAATGTAATAAAGCATTGAATCATCTATCTAAGTCCTCTAAAGCCAAAACAAATATAATTCATGGCTATGCTCTGCTGTTTCACACTGCTGGAGAAATGCTTACATGTAGAAAAAGTTTTCCAGATAGTAAATCTGCTTGGACCTGGGGAGGGTTTTGAGGATTCTCCTGAAATTGATTGTTGCTTCTTCTAAATGCAAGGAGGTGGAAGAAAATGGCTAAAGAGAATGGAGATGGCCTAGGTGACACGTCTAGTTATTAAAATATTAAAACACCATATTTATAGCCAGAAGAGAATAGAAGCCAAGGTTTTAAGAGAAATGAAAAAAATACAAAGAAAATCAATATTGTTCACATCTTGATTCATCTTTTCTTCCAATTAATATACTTGCCAGTTTTAAAGAACCTCTTCATATTTGCACTGGACACAGCAGAACCTGGTTGTACCAGCTCTGATCCCACCTGAACAGGAATCAATGCCTGAATATCAAAAAATGTTTATGAATATGGAAAATTGTCACCTGCAAATGTCAGCTGCATTCTTGCAAAACATTCAGGACTATAGGGCACGTATTCCCTCTGGTATGTGGGAAAAAACAAAGGCCACTGCCTAAAGTGCACCTGTACTGTTAAAATTCATACTGAAATTCCCCAGTCCTAGCACTGGGTATTGGTCAAAACCACTCCCAAGGTTACTCAAAGCACTCTCCACATCTTTCTCCCAAACTACTTCTCCTTCCATCCAGACAGCTGGAATGATACAGCTGATTGAAAGAGAGATTCCAGCCTGATGGACAGAAAACAAATGGGGCCAAAATATGGGTATCTAGAAAGACAGTTGTCGTTTGACAAATTTATGGCTTAGCAGTCTGCCTCTGGATCAAATATCTGTCATGCTTTATTCTTTGAGGGCATATTTTTAAAGGTTTTTTGTTTACCAAGTAACTAAATCAGAAGGAATATTTTCATACCCGTATTTCAAAAGTGTTTCACTTTGGTCTTGGAAAGCAGGCTGGTTTTTTTAACAGCTCTGCTTCATTGTCCATCCTATTCCAAAAGGGTCTCCCTGCCATGCCATTTTTATTTTGGAAGAACATGTTTTGTCCTGCTTCTGCCACGCAAACAAACCAAAAATCTGAACGACACTAAAAAGTCTGCATTATTTTTAATACTTTTAACTGCTGGGATGCTGAACCAATAGCACATATCCAAGAAAATTATGAGGGGCAGGTCTTTCCCCTCTGAAAAATTGTATGACGTGAAAATATTTCTGGTTTTTGATAGGAAGNCAAAAATGAGGATGGTGGTGATTCCAGTAATGTATTTCCTTCTGGGATGTAAAACATCAAGTGATAAAATTGATAGGGAAAGCCTTCAGGAAAAAAAAAAAAAAAAAACGAAAAATCAGGAGGCAGGCACTGGTGTTGCAGTTGCAGTCACACGGGCTTGGACTGGACCTAAGGAGCTGCGTGGTTGCACCATTGGTCAAGGAGCCCATGCAAAGTCACCACCAAGGACAGCTGCTCCTTGAGGAGGAGCTTTGCTCCCTTCCCAAGCAGCTCCTGTTCGCCTCTTTGCCTCGTGCTTCGTGCAGGGAGTGACCAGCGCAACCCCGGTCTGGTGTGCAGCCAATTTTCTTTTCACTATCGTTTTCCCTTAGGCTCGAGATTCCTGCATCTCATTTTCTGTCTGTGGATACTGATGCACCAAAATCCAGGATCCTCTTCCACAGTTTTTGCTGCTTGGCATGGTCTCCCATAAATGCTGCAAACATCAGAGCAGCTGATAGCATTCAGTGGCCTTTTGTACTGACATTTCAGCCTCTCACAAGCTAGAACTGGCCTTATCTGTTGGCTGCAGTGCCTGAGGCTTTTCTTCTCACTGGCTTTTTCTTCCAGCTGCCTTACCAGTATGTAAAGATTTCCCAAAGAACAACAGGTTTCCTCTTCTGCAGCAGAAGAATGGAGCCAGGGAGAATCCAAAAATTCACAGATATAGAACAATTCCTATTTTTATATATAATTAATATACTAGGTTATTGATTTTCAGATCAATTACATCCAAGATTATCAAAAAATAGAAATTATTCCCTGGTGAGGGAAAAAAAAAAGTTAAATTTGTATCCCTCTTTTAGTATCTTTATTGATTCAAAATGTAGAAAAATCCATTCACACACAATATCAAACATTCTCAAAGAGAATTGAAGTGCAAATATTCTCTGCCAGCTCAGCTGTGGTGTTTCACACCATCCACACCTCAGTGGCCCCTTTTTCCGTCTGTATTTGTAGTCTGGGCAGTGGGGTTTGTTTGCTTGAGTTTTTTTCTCCTCTTCTTCCTTTCTCTTTCATCTTTCAGCAAAAGAAAAAGAGAAAGAAATAGGGTGGGGAGAACAAGGCCCTGTAACAGAAGATGTCCATTAAAAATCCAACTGGAACAAACATTTTATGTTGCAGATCACTTCAAAACAGATGTTTCTTTCATAATCATGCAATTGGGAGGAAAACAGAGAAAAAGGAAGTGATCGCATCCTCCCAAGTGCTGTGAGTTTTGTAGCATTCAAAGAGTCACATTTTTTGTTTTGAAAGAATTGAAAAATGTGTCAAGCTGCTCAAGCTATTAATCCACACATCCAGCCTGAACTGGGATTGAAGTGATAAGCAGTTTGATACCAAGTCTGTACTGATTATTTGGCAATAGTTTAATGATTATCTTGGATGTGATTAATGAAAAATGCTATTAAGAATAATCATGGTTGCACCACACCCTGATCTGATTTCCACCCTGTCCTGCGAAGCCGCACTGTGTAGCAGCCAAGGTCTTATCCGGACCCTGCAGGCAGCATGACCCGGGCTGGGATTACTGAGGGCCTCAGGAAGAGCAGGAGCCTCTCCTCTTCCAGCAAAACTTTGATTTTTCCTGTCTATTGTTTCCTTTCTGTGTGTGGCAGTGAGATGCAGCCCTCCCGCAACCCGCCCGGCAATACCCTGTTGCTCAGCAACCCCATCCTTGCTGAGCAGGCTCTTCTGCAAACCTGTGCTGAAGAGGAGGATGAGATGATGTGACACCCAAAACCTGCTGTTTAGGCTGGCCTAACAGCAAAATCCCAGTGAGCAGGTGCAGGTCAATAACAGCAAAGACCCTGGTGGCAATGTCAGCTGAGGAGCAGCAGCACTGCACCTTCTGCTCCGGCATCTGGGATGTTTTGAAACGCTTGTTGGTGATTATCCCAAACTATTTCATTAATTTTAACTAATTTAAAAGGTCTTCTGCTCTGCAAAGTCCTTTCCAGTGTCCCGCTTCAATCCAGAGCATGGATCTGGCACCACATTTTGCTTTGAGTGGACCAGCACCAATGAGATGGGGAGAGGGAGGCTGCAAGGCTCTGCTGACATGAAACCCACCCCTGGGGGCAGCTGGCACTGATCAGGGAAGGTGGGCAATAGACTGGGGTGGAAAGAGGCAGTGGGCAACAGCTGGGTAGCAGTAATGGATTGGGTGGGAACCAGGAGGCGGGTTAAGTAAAAGGTGTATCTCATCCCATGAATATTTGGGAAAAATCAGCTTGTGTTCTCTTGATCTCCTCCAGAGCCAGCAGCAAGGGAGGGCAGGCGCTGTCCCACCTTGATGAGCAGTTGGAAACCACAGCCATACCCACCCAAACCTGCAGGGACTGGGAGGTTTTGGGACCCAGGAGCTCCGCTGCCCACACGGTTATGACCAGAAGTGGGGCTGTACTTCCAGGTGTGTTTCCACACCCCTTGTGGCATGTGGAGAAAGGAAGGATCAGGGAACAGAGCCTAGATAAAAACTTTTACCTCTGTTGGTAGAAACCACTCCAAAAGCTTTTCTTCAACTGGTCTGACTTCGATAGGGCAGTATATTCATATTGATCCTTTTAAGAAATTTTTAGAAATTATAACTTTTAGAATGCTAATGAGGCTTTGCTGTTAGGGCCGTCTTCTCACATGGTTAATGGTGTTGCATAAGAGTCTCTTGTTACAAGTTTTGTGAAGGTCCTATTGGGTTATTAGGGCCAGCCCTTCATTCCAGCAGACACCACAGTGACCCATGCCCTGAAAATCCCACATCCTGGCTCAAGGAGAAGATCTACAAGGCTTCCGCAGACCTGGCTGTTTGCCCCCTGACCACAATAGCTCTGTGCCATATCACCAGAAGGAGAGGAAAACAAATAGAGGTTTGACATTACCTGCTGAACGACCTCAGTAAAAGAAAGGCTGCTTTCAGAAGTGCAACAACTCTCACGATCACCAAGCTGTGGTTTCTCACCTGCCTCTCTGGCTAGTTCAGATATACATCTACTCATTTTTAAGCTTTGGTTTTTCAGTGCTGTGAGCATGAGTGAGTGTCTCCTACACACATCATCTGTGCTCAGGGACTGCCCAGCCTGAGCAGAAGTGTTTGAGGGGAGGAGGGAGCTCAGACCCTGGGGGTAAATGCAAATGCCAGCAGCAAGCTTGAGGTGGACATGATGGACCACCTCCCATTCTTTGAATAAAAAGTTGTTTTTATAGCACTTCAAGGTAATGCAGGTGTGATAGACTGTACAAAAGCACGCTTACATGTGGTGTTCCTAGGGAGACATAAACATTGCTTTACATGTGCCTGAACTACACAAAAGTGAAAGAAAAAGGCAGACATCAAGGCTTCATTAACAGCACAGAAACCCCGCTGCTCATGTATTGGGTTTTGTGCCAGACCCTGGAGTTTGCCGTGAGAAAGGCTCAATCACCACCCCCAGAGGCTGAAGCCCTCCCCTTTCCGTGGGGCAGCACAGGCAGGGGCACCAGGGGAGCCTGGGTGTGTCTGCTCCTAAAATTACAACAGAGGACTGAAGACAGAGGGAAGGCAACTGAATTAGTGAAGAAACTGAGGGATATATGGTTTATATATTATGTAATGAAGATAAAGACTGGTTGCTGGTGTGTAATTTTGGTACCATCCAGGGAAGAGCTGGCCAGGGAGCAATGCGGGCATGGCCAAATTTGCAGAGCCACTGGAAGGAAACAGTGGGCAGGGCTGATTCCTGCAGAGGGGAGAGGAGCAATGTACCAGCAACAGAAAAGGCCAGGGATAAACTTCTGGAAGTGGGACACAGTTAATATTTGTTTAGCTCTGGTTCTGTCTCTTTCCACCAATATATTTCAAAGAGGTTTATGTTGGAGTATTAGGCCAAATGCAATGATGGTTCAATGCAGAGCTGTGTGCTGAATGCACTTGTGGTGCACTGCCCAGCCCCTCTGCTTTGCAGTATCTGCAGGGCTCATTATATCTCCCTTTCTTCTCAGGCTCGTTATCCTCCTCTGTCAGTGCTGTACCCTCTAGACAACCCCCAAACATCACCATCTCCATTTGGTGCATAGGGATGCACCAGGAGGTGAAGCAACCTCCCGCGAGGGTGTGGAGCGGAGGAGAAACCCTGGATTTCCCAAGTGCCACAGCTAATGAGTATCCATGCTTTAAATAGTTGCCTTGCACTCTTAGGATCACCCAGCAACCTCTTCAGTGAGTGAGGGGTAATCACAGAGCCCAGTGCATACCTCTGTGACTCTCACATCCCTGAGTCCCATCGGGTTAAATGCCAGAAGGGATAATAAAGGATGGATGCAGTGCACCTTTTCTTCCATTAAAGATGTGCTAGGAAATGGCTTGGCCATTTGGTGCCAGTAGTCCAGCTGAGGGGATAAGAAGTCTCCAAAGCCTCAGTCTGCTCCTCAATGCTCCCATGGTGAGATATGGCCCAGGAGAGTCTCCCTTGTCAATGAAAACACAACATCTGGGGACAGGGGCCTGCAGCCAGAGCACCACTTCCTCCTTCAAGGTGCTTTCCTGGCCCTGAGCAGCAGCCTGCCAGATCTCCTGGGATAATCCTATGCCCAGCAGCAGGCCAGGATTTGTAGCCACCAGTTTCCATAACTTACAAGTCTTTGTCCTAACAAGAACAGCTTTAGGTGTGATCGCAGTAATCTGAAAGTCTATTTGAAACCTCTGAGATCCTCCTGAGTTCACGCCCATCCCTTTCTCTGGGTTCTTTCCAGTGCCAGGACCATGAAGGAGAGACATTCCAAAGCACAGAAGTCTTTCTGGAAACCTCATTTTCCGAGAGGGGCGTAGAGGTCAGGCTGCTCTGTCAGCTGGGAGTTTTGGGAAAGCTGCAGGCTATCCTGCTTTCTGCACGAAACACTGTGGTGCAATCACTGCTAAGCAGTGCTCTTTTCAAGAAACAGAGCAGTGATGATTCCACCTGACAGCCTTTCCAGTCCTTTTATGAGAAGGGCAAAGCGAGCCAAGGAGGCATCCAAGAAGTCATGTCATGCACCATCACAAACCTGCAGGAATGAAGCAACACCAAAGGTCTGGCTTCTGGTAAAATGTGCGTTTCTGCCACGCTACTACTCCTACCAAATCAGGTTTTTTTACTAAGTGTCCCACATGTGCCCTTTTCTCCAGCGACAGGATATCCTTCATTTGTCTGCACCAAGAGCAGATGAGCACTTCTTCATGTTGTTTTCCAAGTCGGCTGATGGGAGGGTCAGCAGGGGCCAAAGCAGCTGCAACAAGGAAAGGAAAGATAACCATGGCAACCCAAGTTATCTGCATCCTCCATGTATTTCCTTCTCCCCACCCTACAGCAGATCTTTCCCACCCAAACCTCAAGCCAATAGAGCCAGTGACCAGCTGGCAGGATGGGGACTGCAGCAGTGTCTCCTGCACCCAGAGTGTCTCGCCGTGTTTCGGGACTCACCACTGCCGGCTGAACTCATCAAAAAGAGACCGAAATCCTAGAGAGGGACAACTTGAAAAAACAGAGCTCTCCAATACTGTAGATGGGGCGCTGGATATGCTGCCTTTGCTCCAGAGTTGCAGATCCATTGATGCTGCTCCTGGTTTTGGCTCTGGGCTGTAACCCTTCCACAGCAGCAACATCTTCTCCGTCTGTGCCCCACGTCAAACCCAGCTACAGTTTTGGCCGGACTTTCCTGGGACTTGATAAATGCAACGCCTGCATTGGGACATCCATATGCAAGAAGTTCTTTAAAGAGGAGATAAGGTCAGAAACTCAGCACAGTAATTTTTAAAGCGTTCTGTGTAGTAATTTCAAAGTTGCCTGTTAGAATTTCAAAGTATTTTCATGAACAACAATGCAAGGAACAACTTAGTACCCAGTTGCCATTACCGCACTCAGTGTTCTAAGTAGTGCCTGTAAGCTGATGCTTTGTCAGTTTTCTTTTAAATCATGCAAACATGATCAGACTTCAGCCCTGAACTATAACTTGGAAGCAGTAGTAAAAGGCACAAATTTCTGCCTAGAGAGTGTCTCTGAAAAAATTCAAGGCAGTGATGGGGGAAGGGAAGGGGGAAAGAAGAAATCAGCTTGTTTAGATTTACTGGAAATATTTTATTATGAGCAACTGACTAAAGGCGAAAGGGGTTCAGCTCTGTATGCTCCCAACAGAGTTTATTAACTGCAAACATATAAACATGCTGTATAATTTTGTACCAGGTGCAACAACGTGAATGTGCAGAATTTCACGTGCATTTTAACTAAGATCAAAAGGGATCTAAACCTGCCTGAGGCATGAGGACTTCTGCACATGAGGTTACCCACACGCCTGAAAATAGCACATGGATAAATTACTGGTACATTTTGGGGAGATTTGTGTGAGAACTTGAAGGCAGAAATTGCATCTGCTTTGCTGTTGATGAGACACACAGTGTGCAAGTGGTCATCAGACCAATCCAATCATTTTTAGGCTCAAAAGCAGAGTGTATCTGATGACAGCAAGGAAAGTGTTGCTGCTTGTATTTGAGGAGAAAGTTAAAGGCAGTGCTTGGCAGAGGGTTTATTGGGTCTGAAATGATTTATAGAGCCATATGCACTTTCTTTTATAGATATAAAAGCCTGGGGGAGAAGAAATTATTATAGTAAAATTGTATTTTTAATGCTATAATGTAAGTAGCATAGTATTAGACAAATCACCGTTTTTATCTTAAACTATCCTATAAAATGCAGCATAGTAAAACCATAATGGTTTGTCTGGGATGGACTTGTAATACCAGACATCCATTCTTCCACTGCGCTGGAAAAAGGCAGCTTGTGGCTTTGCTGAGCCAGAGCACTCCTTGCTGTTGCACATTGGGGGTCCCAGTCCTTGTCACTTTGCCCTTTGGATTGCCACGTCCATGGTGCCAGAGCGAGCAGTAAAGTAAGGTGCACGGGGCTGAGTGCTGGGATTCTCCCAGCCCAGCCTGCATTCCTGTCCCAAAATGCAGCGTGGATTTGCAATCAGCCCAGCATGCTCAGCTGGCATGGGTCTGCAGGGGCCAGGGGTGCGTTCAGGGTAGGGCGTGCTCTGCATTTCATTCCCTGCAGCAGGATGGCACCGCAGCTGCCTCCTGCCCCTGCCCCAGCCTGCTGCAGCCCCTTTACCGCTCACCTGTGCGGGGTTTTTAGGGACCTGCTGCCAGGGACAAAGCAAATCCCTTTTTTTCACTCCCACTTGGCCAGTGGGGAGGCTGGGGCCATGCAGGTTCCCTCAGCCCTGCCAAAAATAGCAGAAGTGCCTCTGGCTGTGGGGTTCCAGCTGCACAGTGTGCTGGCTGTGGGAGAGAGGTGCTACATGAGCCAAGGCAGGAGGGCCCTGTGCTGGTTTTCCTCCAGGGGACAGCAGGAATGGGGTGCAGGCATGCAGAGAGTCCCATTGGGGTCCAGGAGTGCAGAGCCAAAAACATGTGGGAGCACAGTACTTCTGCCTCAGGGGAGACAGAGGGGCTCCTGAAGCCAGACACTTCTTTTTCTCTCCCACCAGCCTGTAGTTGGCTTCCCACAAATAAGTGATAAGGTGAAGTTCTGCTCCGAGCACTTCAGGAAGGGGAACTTAAAAATGTTCTCCTGAGCAATCACTCAGCTTCAGGCTTTCCTTTGCATGGGTAGAACTTGTTCTCCCACTTGATTTCGTGAAAAACTGGGATTGTTTTTTGGCAAGTGGGAGCTTAAACTAGGGAAATTTCAGTGGTGCTTACGCTCTTTGATCCACCCTCATGTACCTTTTCACATGTTTGCAAAGGTGGATGGCACTTGGGCTTCTCTGTCTTAATTCACATTAGAACATGCATCATTAATTCTCCATCATTTCTGGGAGCTCTGACATGCATTCACAGTGAGAAGATGTGGCGTTTGTTCCCAGAATGGCTGGTGACTCATCTTGTGCTCTAATGTTCTATACTTCCCTTATCTTTGCCCAACTTTATCCATCTGTAAATGAGAATACCAAGGCTGTCTACCAACTGTACTGAGAGCAGAGTGCAGCAAAAGTTTTTGTAAAATATTAGATTTTCAAAACACCATAGAACTGAGCTGACCAAAACTATTCAAAGCCTTGTGCCAATGCTGGTCCTGAGCTTTGTCCAAAAATAATGGGAAAGAAGACTGAAAAAGCTGGAATGCTTTGATTAGATGGAGGCTTATAGGCTATTTCTTTTTTGTTTGTTTGTTTTAAGATTCAGCTTACTTGATTTTTAAAAAAAATGTGAGATTCCAAATGCAAGCAAAATTATTTTGGCTGAAACAAAACATTTCATTCAGGAAAACAAAAAAAAAATAAAGTTTGGGTTTCTTCAGCATTTAGTTCTGGGTTGATCCAAAATCTGTAATCTGTGACTCACGAACTCAAATAGATCTTACTGAGTGTCTCAGAGCATTTGCAGGCCCTTAGCTAAAAAGCTCTGTACGAGAGGGTGTTGTTACAGCACAACCTGATGATGAATCTAGAAAGTATCCAGCAAATGTGCCAGGCCAGCACTGCGCTGCCCAGAAATGATGCCAAATACAGACTTGCTGCAGCCCATGCCAGGTTCCCAGGCCAGGGTGGCTCTCCCCGCAGAGATCTGCAGAGGGAATCACTCCATCCACCCACAAATTAACGCTCAGCCCTGGATTTCACACAGCCATGTGCTGCTTGCATGCGGGAGGCGGCACTTTCCTGCTCTCCGCCTGGTATGAGCTCCCCTGAACACACAAACTTGAGTCAAGTCACAAGGCAAAATTGTGCTTGACAAGAAAGAAAGAAGGAAGGAGAAAGAGAGAAGGAGAGAGAGAGAAAGAGAGAAAGAAAGAGAGAGAGAAAGAGAGAGAGAGGAAAGAAAGAAAGAGAGAGAAAGAGAGAAAGAAAGAGAAAGAAAAAGAGAAAGGAAGGAAGGAAGGAAGGAAGGAAGGAAGAAAGAGAAAGAAAGAAAGAAAGAAAGAAAGAAAGAAAGAAAGAAAGAAAGAAAGAAAGAAAGAAAGAAAGAAAGAAAGAAAGAAAAAGAAAGAAAAGAAAGACTCAGCCCAGAGCCATCTCTTCCCAGTACGTGCCTGGCACGCTGTGCCCACTTTGCAGATTAGGCACTGGGAGGAGTCCTGGTGCTCAACAGTCACAGTGAGGCACAGCAATTATTCTCTGCTCTTTAATCCTAGCTCAAAACCAGAAAAAAAAAAAAAAAGAAAAAAGAAAACAAACAAACAAAACCAAAACAAATAAAACCAAAACAAACAAACAAAAACCCACTAAAACAAAAAAGCCAAATTCAAATAAAGTGCTTATTGTCATGTCAGGTGCCTTAATTGTAGGGAATCTTCAATTTCACATCCGGCAAAACGCCCAAACAACTGAAATGCTGGAATCCACCAGCCTGCTCACACAAGGCTCCCCCACTTCTGGTGAGCCTCCATGGTAAATTTTTGGAAGGAGGCACACAGCAGGAGTTGAAAGCCAAAGCAGGGGAAGCACCAGGGTTTCACCCACCCTGGGCACCCGTGCCTGCCCCAGAGCTCAGCTGCACAGGGTCTGTGGTGGGGAAAGGGAGTGGGGTGCTGCCTTCAGGAGGGATCATCTGATCAGCCTCTGATTGCAGATGGTGGCTCGTGTCACTGAGTCAGTTATTTTTCTGAAATCATAGAAAATTAATCCTCCCCAAATTTATCTGTGCCAATTTCCCAAACGGAATTTGAAAGGAAAGACCAGCTTCAGCTTTCAGATTTGTTATTATCTTATAAGAGGTCTGAAACTCCAGATAGGCTAATCCTGCAGGGAACCTCTTGCCTCTCCTGTTTCACTTCTGAGCTACCCGCTTTAACTTATGGTGAGACTGAATTAGGACTTGCTTTCCTATGCACTTGGGCAAGGAGCTCAGGGCAGGAGGGTTCAGAGGCAGTGAGGGCAGGACGTTGGCCAAACCAAAGGTCAGAGTTGGGCCATTTTCCAAGAGCAGGTTACAGACACCCTCCCTGAACAGGCACCGTGCTCCTCAGCTCCGGCGTGCGCCACGCGCGTGTGGGCAGGGCTGAGGGGGCTGCTGAAACAAAAAAAAAAACTACCCAATTACCCAGCCCATATGCTCCCCTCCTGTGCCTGTGTAGGGGGAGAAAATTAGTGCAAGATCTCCATGGCTACAGAGGCGCTGCACGCCCAGGGCACACACACTCTGTCCCCTCATCACACCCCAGACTCTGCTGCCGTCGGGGAGGTCACTCACCCCGGCTGCTGAAAAACAGGCAGGGATGCTGGGGGAGACAGGTAGACCCCTGCGCTGACAAAAGCCACCACCTCAAAACAAGAGGTCATTTTGATATTCCCAAGTATATTTGTCGTCAGGAGGTTTTAATATCAGAAGAGTCCTTTAAAGTGTCAAGTACTCCTTTTTTGGGACACTTTCTCTAGAAATAGGAAAATTTCAAAACACCAGAAATTTTTCATGAGCCAAAACCCTGCAACCCTCTCCCTTTCCTCCCTCCCTCTACCCAAAAGAGCCCATTTGGGTGTTTTACCCTTCACTCCATGGCAGCATTCATGACAAGGGGCGGTATTAGTGAGAAGCAAAGAAGGACTTTTTTACCAAAGCACATTCTCTTAGCTGATGGTTTTGGCCTCCTCTCCTCACTCCAGTACCAGGCAGGGTCACTGGGCCTTTGCCAGGCGATGGCAGGAAGCCCCAGGGGCCGGCTCAGCGGGGCGGGCGCTGTGCGGGCATCCGTGCGGCTTTTAACCCGCTCTCCGTGGGGCTCTCGTTTTGGTTTGGCAGGTTTGACACCTGGCTTTCTTCTCATTTAAAGCTGCCCCCCAGCTCCCTGCTCAGCTACTCGGGCAACTACACGGACGATGCCAAGAGCTGGCGGCTGGTGGACATCACCCGGCTGACCTCCAAGTACCAGCACGACCGGGCGGACAAGCGCATCTGCACCTCCCTGCTCAAGACCAAGACCTGCAGCCTGGAGCGCGCCCTGCGCCGCACCCAGCGCTTCCAGAAGTGGCTGCGGGCCAAGCGCCTCACGCCTGACCTGGTCCAGGTCCGTGTCCTGCGGCTCTGGTGCCCCAGCACAGCTTGGGGAGCACGGGGCAGAGCAAGTCCCGTGCGGTTTTGGGGTGTGGGGAGGGTCTCGTGGGGATGTGGTTGCAGTTTGCTGGTTGGAGGGTGGGATTGGGTGGTGGCTGGCACTCATCCTGCCCAGTCCTGCCTTGTGTGCCCCCAGACAAGCCCACGTGCCAAAGGGGAGAGGCAAAATGATGACTTGATGGGAAAAAAAGTGCCACAGTTGAAGGCCAAGCCCTCCCAGCAAAGGTTAATGCCATGGCACGGCCTGTCCAGGGCTGGGATAGGCTTGGTCCCAGCTCCTGGCTCCTGTGCAGGTTGAAGCTGAAGTCCTGTGGAAAGCCATAGCACCAGGTGGGTTCAGGCACGGGGGTAACAACAGGCTGTGCTCACTAACGTGGTAACAGCTCCAGTGGGGAGACTGGTGCCATTTTTGTTTTTCTAGTTTTCCATTGTATCTCAGCATTACAGGGTTTTGGGGGTTTTTTTTTGATCAGAAAGTCATACCCAAAAGGGCAGCCAGTGCCTTGAAAGTGATTTTACTTTGGGCCAGGGGCCAAGTCAGTGTGGGTCTCTCTTGCTTGTGGCTGGCACGATGAGGGGCATGGGCAGTCGGAGCCAAAGCCTCGATTACTCATTCTCCTGCCATCCATAGCAAATGACCTCAGGCACAAAGAAGCACACTGCCCTTTCTCCCACAGTCCTGGGGTGTCACAGGTGAAGCCAGGACAGCAGCACGGTGAGTGTGGGTCACCACCACCAGGTAGATGTGCAGCTACAGGGCATCCCCCTCACCCCTCCCAAACAACAGTAAAAGATTGCAATAACCACTGGAAAGGGGCAGGGTGGGGGTTGCATACGCACTGAACAAGACCCTGAGATACAAAGGATTATTCCAGAACTTCTTCCCATTCCAAGAGAGAAGTAACTGGGAAAAAGTGACTTCATTTGTATTTCTATATAGGCAGCTGCTCACTGCATCCACTCAGCTTTGGCGAGTGCTAAAGCTATGCTGCTGCTTTAGTTCTTCACCTTCTGTTATCCTGTAAAGCAGCACACCTGAGGAGAGAGAGGGAGGGGTCCAATGGGGTTATGCCTGGGCTGCACCAAAAAGAACTCCCCGAAATCACAGTCCAGCACAGCAACTCACCCTGTACCCTTCTGGGTGGCACGTGCCTGACAGGGAAAAGATTTTTGGAGCAAAGCTACACTGTATTTTGTTCAGTAACCTCGGGAGAGGCACCAGAGAGAGGAGATGGCGCATAACTTCCACTCAGAGCATCCCTCACCGGAGCTTGTGGGCAGGGACAGCTCCTTAGGCTGGCAGGCAGCAGCTGCCCGGGCACCTGCTGGCCACCACTGTCCCCACAGGCAGCACTGCAGGGGCCTGCAGGAGAGGAGTTGGGTTGCCAGGTCCCCCAGCCTGGTTGCTGTGTCCCAGGTGTTTGTGCCAAGCTGCGCTGCCCACCCAGCAGTGCTGAGGGAAAGGGAAGGAATCGAGAGCTTAAAGCTTCCATTTGCTGAGCTGGGTGAAGAAGTAACTGGAGAAATGTGGCTCTGTGGTATCTCAGACCTGCTGCAAAGCTAAATCATCAGCTGAGCCCAAATCCTTCTCCTTAAAAGGCTCTTCATGTGCTACAGTTTTCCCTACCCTGTCCTCTCGGAGCCTGAAATGCCAGCTGAGCTGGCTGAGCTGCACACCCAGGCACACACACAAATATGGATGTGTGTGCACACACAGCACCAGCAGGGACCCTGGCTGGGGTACTCTGGCTTTGCACCTATCCAGTTTCTCCCAGGAATTTCCCTGGGCAGCAGCAGTGGGAAGCTGAGCTCATGCCAGCTCCAGGGCTCCTCTGAAGTGAGCTCAGGGCCAGCCTGGGGGGACATGCCCAGTGACAAACTCCCTGGGACACTTCATCCACCCCTGCAGCTTTTTAGTTGGAAAGGGCATGGGAGGCTGCAGGGAGGCCCAGACCTGTGCACATCAGCCTCAGGATTGCTCTGCTCATGTTTTCATGGTTCTTGGGATCTGTAAATCAATCAGAGAAACAAAAATTGGAATTTAAATAATTTCTAATAGCATATAGATTTGAATACACAGAGAAACATAGTGATCCAGAGACCCTGGGACCTACTTCCCCACCACCAAATTTCAGCAACAATCACTTTTTAAGATCAGGCATGTGCTCTGCAAAATGGCTTCTAGTCTTACAGTGGTTTTAATTGAAAAACAACCAGTGGCAACAAAATTTGGGTCATACTGTGTGTGTCTGTGTGAGACCCATTGTGTGGGTCTGACCTCCCCAGTCCATCCAGCTCCACAGAGATGGAGATCCCCTTCCTCCCTGGCTATCCCACCTGCCCTCCTCCCTCCGGAAACCAGCTCCTCTGCCTGCACCCAGGCCAGCACCTCTGGCCCTCTGCAGTGCTTGCTGTGCAGACATGTGTTGGTAACCCAGCTCGAGCCACTGCAGAGGGGTTTTTGGGGGTGCTATATGTCTCTACAAATACTTACCTGAATAACTGCTCTTTTGGCTCTATTTTCCCGCTCTCCCTCTTTTCAGAGGTGTTAACAGAACACCTGTCCCAAGGCCTGACACGATGCCCACCTTGCTCCACAGAGTTGCAGTCGCACAGCAGTGCTTGTTCTCCCTTCCCTGCAGTTTGTCCTGTATAGCAGCGCTGGGGTAAGCTAATGGGCCCAGGTAATTTTGTGTGATAGACAGAGCATTACGACAAACCACAACGTGCTGGAATCAAAATGACAGACCATGAAGCAATGTTTTTCCACTTTACACTGCCTGCCCTGCCTGACCCAGCCATCAGCTGAGCCGCCTGCCACAGCGATTATTTCACCAGCCACAATGAAAATCTTTATTGGACGCAGCAAAGTCTTCAGTCTTAAAACCCAGCCTGCCTCAGAGCTGAGCAGGATTTAGCTGGGGCCCAGCCAGCGTGGCAGCCCCAGACACCCGCTGCCTGGCCCAGGAGCTCCCTCACCTCAAACCACTCTGGGTGCTTTCCTGCTGGAGGGGCAACGAAGCAGGTTGGTTTCAGCACAGATCACCCACAGGGAACATTTACAGCCCTGCCCACAAAGCACAGACTGGAAAATGCTGAAGGCAGACAGAGGAAAGCAGTACCAAGGTGAAAATCCAGCATTTGCTGACCCTCTCTCTGGGATGGACTGTTTGAGACTGCTGACCAGCAACTGCTGACCAGCACCTCGTCCTGCCCACAGCAGATGCACCAGCACCCCAGTTATGTGGCCTCTGAGTCCAGTCCACGTCTCTTCTTGCTGCACAGGGGCAGCAGCTCGCTCACATGTGCAGTTGTCCATCCTAGGGAAGGATGGGCACTCTGGGGCTCCCAGAGCCACCTTCTGGACCTGCCACATCTTTGACCCAGTACCTCAGCATCAGGGACTGCCATAAACCTGCTGGCAGTGGGGATGAGTTTCTCAGGGCATTCTTACCTTCTTTCTTTTGGGAGTTAAGGAAACCCTTGGATTCATATCGTCGGGAGCTTTGACACCCACATCCAAGTGTTTCCTCCTGGAACATCCTAAATCTGGTGGTTTGGTGAAGCTGGACCCAGGTAGTGCCTCAGGGGCAGGAGGTGGCTGTGCCCCTGGTCTGGGCCACCCCTCCTTGGGCTGACTGAAAAGAAAACAGAGCAAGAAGTCTTTCCACAAGTTGTCTTTACATCCAAGTGAATTCTGGGTGTGTCTGCGCTACATATGCATACGCATGAACTCACAGAGTTTGAAATGCATCCTGTACTGTGAAACAGGGGTTAAAATCTCACAGCTGAGTGCGGGTAGGCTTTGGAGGAACTACTCACTATCAGATATGGAAATGTGGGTATTTAATCAAAGTAAATAAGAAGCTTTCCATATCAATAACAAACAATACATCAGGCTGTCTGTCAGTTCTTTTTCCCCTGGGGTGATAAGTCACTGCAAAGAACTTAAGATATTCTCAGATAAATCTGTATCTCTAGTGTTTCAAGTATGTGTTCCTCGCATTTTTCTTCCATTGACAGTTTTTGTCTGACAGTTTTACAACTCCAGCTCCTTTTCTGCTGCAGAGATGTTTCCATCAGTCTGCAGGAAGGTGAGACCCCTCTCCACTGAAACAATCAAGCAGGTGCTGAGTTTTATGCTGTTGACTGTCTCTGCTGAAATCAAAAGGCCCCATTGCCCCATTTTTGTGGGTCAGGGCTTCATTAAACTGTAGAAAGCTGCACCAGTGTTTGATGCAATGGTGTCAGCACCCAGGCCTGCTCCTCTGCTCCCACACCTCCGCTGATGTGCCTGAAACAGTTCCTCAGGAAAACCAGCAGCCATGAGCACCACGGGCAGCACGTGCCCACATTTTTGTTAAGAGGATGAGCTCTGTCCTCAGAAAAACACTAATTACACCATCCATGCCTTCCCTGCCACTGTGATTTATGTTCCTACTGCGTACTCTTCAGGGTCTCAGCTTTTGCATTGCAGACTCCTGGAAGCAGCAAGGCTTTCTAACTTTGGCTGCAAATACCTGCATACACACGAGACTTTCTCCACCTTTTATCTCTGACTTAACATGGCTCTGTTCTGCTCATTTTTTATCACTTCTCCTCCAAAGGGAAAGTGACAGAGCCAGCCACAATGTTCCTGCAAGTGCTGCAAGACAGAAATCCATAACCACCCCTCCCCTTGCACCCCTTCTGTGGTTTTAGACAATTAATTGAGAAAATGTTTTCCTGACAAGGCTACACCAGAAGAGAGGAGTGTATGAAGACTTGCAACAGGAACTGAGTAGAATTATTTTTGACAAATGTTTCCCTCTTTTTGGAAAAAAGGTTTTTGGTTTTTGTGAAACAAACTTCAGATGTGGTTGAGTTTCTCAGGTAGTTTTGACCAGCTATTGGGATTTTGGACTTGTTCTGTGCAACTTATGGCCAAGGAAGGAACGGTTGGAATCTCACCGGGGCCAACAGGGATGCAGAGGGAGAGACATGGGACATCTAGTCCCCCCTTTCCTCCTCCAACTGGGAAAGTGTCCTGCTCATCCTTTCTCTGTTTCTTTATTTCTTTGTCACGGCTGGGTGATCCAGCGTTTTATGCCAAACGAACAGCTCGCACAGGAGGGGCTGAGGGGGACCTACCTCAGAGTTACCAAATGACCTGGGGAGATGCTGCATCACATCTTTGCTCTCAGCATGAAGGATGGCAGGGAGCAACGTGAGCTCCACCTCCCTTTCCTTCGAAGCACATCTCCCAGCCATCAAATTATAAACTAAACCCAAAAGAGTAAATGTGGCTAGTGGGATTGTTTAAAATAAAGAGGCGTAAAAAACCCGATTCCCTTCTTCAGAAGAGGCATGGCTGGGCAGTTATTCTGTACCACTGTGGGCAACCCTCCATATATCTCCTTGACTGTTAAGGAAGACTAACTGAAAAATAAAAAAAGACCATTTTTGACTATGAATTTTCTAAGCCATTTTTCCCAGCCATAGATTGCTCAGCAATTTTACAAGCCAAACCTCCAAGTCTGAAGGGTGAAATACAGTGAAAATTGACTCCATTAGCCCAACGGTTCTCTATTTGTTGCTGGTATTTACAAAAAATACACACAGGCTATTTGGTTTTGATAGTTAATGCATGAGTTTATCAGAGAGAAAATATATCCTGTGCTTATACTCTCACACAATGTTTATTTACATTTTTAAAGCATGTTTACTGACCTTAGCAAGTAGTATTTGGAAGAAAGCTGCTCTCAGGTTAAGCAAATAATGAAGTGATCAGAAGATTATTTAACGAGGGAAGTGACTCACTGTTGTAACAACTGGAGGGCCTCCACCAGGAATGCCAGGGCTAGAAACTCAGGCAGAGGGAAGAGTCCCGTGGTGTGGAGGGATGTGGTGCTGTGCAGTTGGGGGAATATGAGGTTTGCAGTGCTGAGGAACGGGGGCCACTCTTGAAACCTGAGTTGGGAAATGGCATTTTTGGACGGCACGGGTCTTTTCCTAGGAAGGGTGAGTTGCCCTGTGTGCCCATAACCTTCAGAGCTGTGCCACAGCCAGTGGGCAGGGCACAGAGGAGCGTGTACACCCCCAGCAGGACCCAAGCACATGGCAGTGCTGCCATTAGACACGCCTGCTGAGTTTTCCCCTCTCACAGGGCCTGTCCAGCCCCATGCTGCGCTGCCCGTCCCAGCGCCTCCTGGACAGGATCGTGCGGCGCTACGCGGAGGTGCCGGACGCCGGCAGCATCTACATGGATCACCTCACGGACCGGGACAAGCTGCGCCTGCTCTACACCCTGGCAGTGAACTCACACCCCATCCTCCTACAGGTACGTGCCACCGTGCCCCAGAGCAGAGCACCACCCCGGAGCCGCGCAGAGGAAAACCCTCGCGTGGGATGTGTGCCAGCCTCAGGCGCAGAGGAGTCCCAGCCCTGGCCTTTCTCAGCTCCCTGGCCTTCTGAAAGTGTGTTTCCTCTGTGGGGTTGGGTGGCTGAAGCCAGGCAGAGTCATGAGGTGCTCCCCGCATCAGTCTGTGGGACTGGGGAGGGATAGGGAGCCCCAGGTGCTGTATTGCACTAGAGCACCGTGAAATCCAGGCTTTTACACATCCCCCATACTGCAAAGTGTTAGGTGTGCATTGCCAATGAATTACAAAAAATCACGGCCTGTTTCTGGAAGAGGAAGAGCATGATTTCCCATGCTCCACGTGCCAGTGCTGTGTTTTCCATTCGCCTGCCACTGGCAACTGGCTTTGGTTTTCAAAACTCTGGGTTTGACGGCGCTGATCTGGGAGGCCTCACCCCCTTCCCCTGGACCTCTTCTGACCTGCCTGGCATGCAGCTCCTCTCTTTCCTTATGTTTCCAAGGGAGGATCCGCACCCTTCCCCATCCCACCTTTAGTCCTCACTGCTGGTTCTTGCAACCCTTTATGATTCCATGCAGAAAAGTTGGCAGTGGCGGCATCATCCATCTCAGGCCCCAGGTCACTGCTGCACTCAGCAGCTCACAGGGCTCTGGGTGGTCCCAGGGATGGGGAATGGTGCTCGTGCTCTGGGAGGCTCCTGGGGGTCATTCAGCCTTCCCAGTTATGGATTAGTGGGACATTAATCTGTGGCCTTTAGCACTCGGAAGACATGGGAATACAAGTTGAAGAGAAGAGAAAAATATGCCGAAGAGAAAAAGCTGGATTTTACATGGTTGCCCAGAATGCTTTCACAGCAGAAGGGAGAAGTAACCTTAAACATGAAACTGGATGGGTTCATAATGGCTTGGCAGGGTCTGAGGTGCTGGGGACACAGTTGAGTTTTAATGCAAATGACAGAAAGCTTTGTGCTGGCGTAGCTCAGCAGTCACACAGTTTGGTTTCCGCCTGGGATAACTGTGCTGCTGGCACGAGCTGCAGGGATGCAGGGAGCCCAGCCCAGGTGCCTCCACTGGAGCAAACACCCACCACTTCTGCCCCGAGACTGTAAAGTTTCTTACAAATGAGCCTGGCAGTTCTCACCAATTAGCAAAAACTGCTTTAGTCCTACCTCAACTCCAAGCTGTGACTTCATCTGTTCAGTGCTCATGAGGGACCCATCAAAGACACCTAAAATTAGCTGTTCTGTGGCTAAAATTTTCATGAATCTGAAAACTATTATTATCTTGGACTTTCCAGTTAGTCTCTCCTACAGAATAAGTCTCAAAATACCAGATTCTTCCTCTGTTACAGAAAAGGACCGTAAGAAAAAAAAATAAAAAAACCATCCTAACTCCTCCAAGACTGAGTAGCAAGTACCTTTCCCAGCTGCTAGGGCTGGATGGGGCGAGGAAGGCTTGCAAGGCTGACTTAGGAACCGAAACACAGCCCTGCTGCTTGGAGCCAAGAAAGGGCACTCTGAGAGGGAGGGCGGAGGGCAGGGGTAATGACGCTGCTCATCACACAGACGCACACACGCACACTCTTTGGTGAGAGGGCATGAACTAACTCATTTATTTAAAAAGATCGGACTCTTTTATAGCATTTCTACAAAGGCCAGGGATTGGGGGAGAAGGTTGACACCTCTCCCCATCCCATTGGTCAAGACAACTGTCCATCAGCTGTCCATATCTCTAAGAACAGGAATGTAAACTACCTTGAAGTTACTAAAACATTGGCTGCGTTTACATCACCCAAGCGTGAGAAAAAAAAAAAACCCAAACCATGAAACTGTGAAACAGAAGAGAAGGCTGAAAAAATCCGGGCAACAGGGCGATCCCCCCATTCCTGCTCTTCCCCACAGATCTTCCCCGACGTGGAGGGCTGGCCCTTCCCGCGGTACCTGGGCTCCTGTGGGCGCCTGGTGGTCAGCGCCAGCACCCGGCCCTTGCGCGACTTCTTCGGCGCGGCGCCCGAGGTGGCGGCGGACCTGGCCCTGCAGCTCCTGGCCGTGCTGCGCTCCATGGCCACCAACGACCTCAACTACTTCTTCTACTTCACCCACTTGGACGCTGGCACCTTCGGCGTGTTCAGCAACGGGCATCTGTTCATCCGGGATGCCAGCACGCTGGGCATCATCGACAAGGAGGAAGGTACTCAGCGGGCTCCGAGGCTGCGCATCTGTCACCGGAGGGCTCGGGAGGCAGGGCGGACAGATCTTTCCTCTTCTACCCTTGGCTCTACTGCTGCCTTTTTGGGGGGGGTTTGAGTTTTGGGTTTTTTGTTTTGTTTTTTTTTTTAAATTAATCGAACACCACTTGCTAAATTAAATAATGGGAAGTTCACAGGGAGATTTACCCTCAGCCGCTCCTGCCACCCTGGCTCTGAGTTGGGAATGCGACGGGGGTTTTGTTGGAGCAGTCGGTGGTTTGGTGACCACTCTGTAGCTGGCAGCAGCTCTCAGTGTGCGTGGTGTGCTGAATGCTCTCATTAGGAGTCCTCCTTTTAAATTTTTTGCCACGCAAATGTCAATATTTTAAAGCAGAAATTTTGTAATTTCATTTGTTCTACGTAGTGGGTCAAATTGGACCCCTTTGGCGTGCACTTATCACATTGACTAATACTTGTTATTATTATTATAATAACAATAATAACAAAATCCCCCTTTTTGTCACTTTTACATATAATCAAGGGTTACTCTTCATTTTTCACAGGTTACATTGGTCTACCCCTGCAAGTAGAGCTAGTCAAAGACTAGTTTTCCAGTAATTTAACAGTTTCATTTTGAATATTCATATTTTCAAAAGGTTTTTTCTCACCTCACACATTCAGCTGAGTAGGTCTCAAATATTCAGAAGCAGCTGTCAGAAAATTTTCCACTGGATTTCCTTTTCTTCTCCCAACAGCTATGACTGTTAACTTGACTCCAGCTAGATGAGCTGTTGTTGCAATGTAATGATTTTCGTTAACATGGAAAAAAATTACAGGTCTGGCTATTTGTGGTAGTTTTTTGTAGGAACTCCACATTTTAGATTTGTACTCCAATTCTCTTTTTTTTTTTCTGCGTCAGCTTGACTTGACAGACACATCTCCAGTTCCTCTGACAGGCAGAGCTCTGCAGAGCTCTGTCATTCAGAAAAATATACATATTTCAGGAGCGAGAAAATTGGCTCGTTCACAGCTTCAGCACTGAGTAATTTGTCGGGAAAGGTGGTCGCATCCTTTGGATAGTAACAAACCCCATGGTAACGCAGAGGTACAGACACCTGTGACTGTCCAGGAGCTCACTGTTACGTTTGCAACACAATTGTCCCCAACAGGCAGCCAGCCCACCGATGGCCAACAGGAGCACAAAGACATATTCAGCTGCCTGGCTGCGGACTGCCAGTCCGCGCCCGTGTCCTGCGACTCCGTCAGGGAGAAGCACAGCCTGGTCATGGTGTGTCAGGACCTTCTGCCGAGGCTCCTGGCGGGGAAGTTCCTGCCCCCCGTGCAGGAGAGGCTGGACGCCATCCTGCAGCGCTGCGCCCGCGGCCTCGGCGACAGCCACAGTGCCGGCCAGGCCATGGCGGAGCTGGCCGAGATCCTGAGGCCCCTGCGCTCCTGCGACTCCCGCTTCGCCTACCGCTACCCCGACTGCAGATACAGCGACAAATACTGACATGGCAGCTCTCCTGACACGGCCTCAGCGCCGAGAGAGCCAGGGCACCTGGGGAGAGCTGCCCTGAATCCGGGGCGTTCTCGGCCTAGAAGGAGGGAGTAGAATGCGCGGGGGATTTATTATTCATCTCCCAGACGTGCATTTGTTACATGGGATGTAGACAGGATGTATGGATTATGGATTATTGTCATTGTCATGACTGACAAGGGGCCACAGGATTAATAAAACTCATTCGCTTGTTTTGGTCTTGGAAGAGTTTCCCATGCCATTTGTTGAAAAGCAAGGCAGGATGCTCACAACCAGCTAGATAGAGGATCTCTATTGCCAGGAAACACTTTCTGATGGAGATGATATATAAATAATGTGGGATGGATGGATGGATGGATGGATGGATGGATGGATGAATGGATGGAAGCATTTAAGACTTTTCCTGTGGCTATTTTTTTTAATGTACTAAAAATCATACACAAACTGAATGACCAGATCAGTTCTGTACCATCACCCATCACAGCTCGCTTTCATAAAATGTTTGAATATTATTACTTTGATGGCACACGGAACAGAAAGATACAATCAACAGCATTAAAAAGCTCAAAGGTTCCATGTCTCTTGAGATTTAATTTACCTGATCCCCAAATATAATTGCTTCTAGTCTTTCCCAAGTCAATGGACAGTAATTGGAGACTAATACAGGGCTTTGGTTTAAGATGAGAAAAAAACACAGCTCTGGGATGGGATTGTTCAGCAGATATTTTCACATTATTCTCTCTGAAGTGGAGGAACTGTTTGCACAAAACCATTCCACTGGGAAAATTACCTTAAGAGGACAAGGCACACAGGCAGAGGATGAGACATTGATTTACACAGAGCCTGACAGGACTTGCCAAACACCCAATATTGTAGGTGCTGGGGCACCCCCCAAGAGCTGGGGAGATCTAAGTTCTGACCAGCAAGAGCTACAGCCATCCTCATCCATTTACCTTCCACAGGAGGAATTGGTAAGCCAGTCCCCAAAGGAGTGAGTCAGGCACTTAAAATTTAGGGTGGTGAACTCATTTCACAGCAGCTGTCAAGCCAGGGCTAGATCCAGGTGCCTCATTTGGCACGAGAGGGTTGCGAAAGTGGCAAAACACAGATTTTCTCACCCAGAATCTGTCTGTCCCCCTCATGTGAGCTCCATGTGAGGTATCAGAAGCCCACACCAAACCTTCCCTGATGTGTAGGGGTCAGACAGACCTCACCTGGGTTTGGGGCTTTCTCCTGGGATCGAGGCACACAGGAGTCACTGAGCACATTTTACTGAGCTGAGTGAGAAACGAGACTTTGTGGTTCATCCGCAAGAATTTTCATCATGGAAAGAGTCTTCTAGCTATGGTTCAAAAAAAAATTGTTAACATAACGGCAGAAAAAGATGTGAGTGCATTTGCATTTCCAGTGGTTGCTCTGACTTGTGTTGCATAGAGAAGAAATGCAAATGCAGATTCTGTGTTGGCTGTGAGGGGCTCTATGCATGCAGAGCATCCAGCCTGGGGTTCCAGGCTGCTGTGGATGAAGGCTGATGAAACAAATTGGGCATCCAAAACCACACACACAGGCCTGACATGGGGGAAATCTGACTCAGGACAATTATTTTGCCTTTCTTCCTGGCATAAAGTATCAAGAGCATCTTTTACCTCTCAAGATGTAGAAACATTGCAAATAATTTGTAGGTAAGTTTAGCTGCAGGCCCAGATGGTCAGGCAGCAAAGAGGTTTAAATATACAGCCTCAGCTATGGCTGCAGCCCTCCTTCCTGGTTTCAGTCTATTTCTGCATCATGGCTCTCTTCCAGAGAGAAAAACACGTCCCTCACTGAGATCCACAAGGCTGTCTAACAACCTGCTTCCATCAGGTTTTCTTGAATCTGTCTGCATGGCCAATCTTCTGGGGTGTGGGTTTACCTGATAGCTGGGGGTTAGCTCTGGGCCCCTTTTCCTCCAGGGATTATCCCACATTGTGCTGGAAAACACAGAGAGGCTGTGTGTGCTCAGCACCTTAGAGAATGTCACATCAAGCCCAGATCCCTCAGGAATAGTCCAGCATTGGGCAAGAGGACAGAGAGGTGTCACACAGGCCCTGGAAACTCACAATCCTAAAGAGCTGGGGGTCAGAAACAGAAGAGCTCTGGTTTTACTTTGCTGCTTGGATTCATTTGGCAAGGCTGCAGCAGAAGCCTTGAGACACGTAGCATCTATTTTTACAGGGCTTGATTCAAAGTTGTTAAAGCTGAGAGGAGTCTCCCCACTGCTTTTAATAGACTTTGATACGAATTTAAATAAAAAAAAATGCATGATTAAAAATAACAAAATTGTGGATTTACAAATTATTGAAGCATTGGGAGCTGTGTTCTCCACCAGTTTCTTTGCAGACATTGATTGCAAAGGCCAGGCTCATGTAAGACTGTGACTAATAAGCCAGCCATAAAATCAGTCCATGGCTCAGAGAACAATAATTTTCCTAAACTAAATCTCATTTCCCTATATTTCCCTGGCCTTTTTTTTTTTTTTTTTCCAGAATTGACAGTTTTTACTCTTAATATTTTCCTTTTTCTTGGCAGTCAAGCTCTGGAATCAGTGCCCACCCTGTCTGCCAGCTTCAGTCAAGCCTTCAAATCCTAGTAGGCCAAGCTCCAAAAGGATGTGAAATTAACTTATAAATGGCAATTATTTAAAACCTAATCCTTCCCAAAAGAACTCTCAAGCAATTTTTTCCTCTCTGTGTTCAAGTTATTTCTGTCAGTGGCTTTGTTTGAGCCTTTGCAAACTGTTCCTGGTAACAACTTCAACTGTTTCCACAGCAGAACAAGCATGGCAGGAGAGATCTTCCGCCCATCTCCCAGTCAGCCTCAAACCTCCTCTATCTGTGGGTAGTTTGCAGCTGCCTTTATGCCCAGCTGCTTATCAGGTGTCTAAGTGCCCTATGTCCCCCATATTTTTAAAGTTTTCAGGGCAAAAGGTTTGTAAAAGTGTATTTTTGGCCTTATTTTGAATAGCAGTGTATTTTGACACATTTGGGTTGGAGATTCAGAGTTCCCACTCCATAGCTTTTGTGGGTGATAATTTCTTGCCACACTTTGCACACACACACACATCCCTTTCCCTGCCAGCTCCCAGATTCCCGCAAGGGGCCACCCAGAAAATATTGTGGCATTTTGGAGAACTTGGAACCACCACTCAACAGCTCCAGTCCACAGGAGCAGCCAGTCAAGCACATTTCATGCATCTTTCCAGCAAGCTCAGCCAACATCAGTTGTTTGCAGGTGTTTTTTATTTGCCTCCTGCTTTGCTGAGACTTTGGGATGCACTTGGGTCCCATTTGCCAATTACTCTCTACAGCCAGGTGCTCTAGATGCTTTATTGCTAATTCTTCCTCAGCTTCTCCCATCATGCCATGAATCTGGAAAGCAGAGCTTTAACAAAAATATTGAGTGTCATGAGATGTTATGAAATCACAAGAACCAGCTCTGTGGTGTTCTGAGTTGGCTCACCAAGACACATTAATTTGATTAATAGGTGATTCTATCTGCTACTGTACCCTCTGTTCCCCTAATTCAGCTCTGAAAGGAGCTTGGTAGTCATCCTGAAAAGTACAAAAAAACAAAAAAAAAAAACCAAACCAAAAAACCAGGAATTTCAGGGAAAGGAAAATTAAATGAAACAGCTATTCCAGGCTAGGGGGCTAGTAGAGGCATTCACTGTTTCTACTTTATGAATTACAGAATATGGGCAGACTCATCTGCTCTCCTCCACAGGGGGATGGTCTCAGCCAGAGTGGGAGCACTGGGGTTTTAGGATGACCTGAACAACTGACAAGAGACCCCAAGGAAGGATGAGGATGATCCAAAAGTCCAGAGTGAAGAGGGAAGCAAAGACAGCTGGAAAACTAGGGAGGGACACCTGATAAAGATCTCCAAACAGTTTTGTTTCAGTCAGAGCTTTACTTGCATCATTCTTCCTTTCTGCTCTTTCACAAAGCCCCACAATATCCATTCCTTGCAACACAGAGTATAAATGACAATAGTTAGTCCAGAACAAACTTCTCAGGTGTTTGGAGAACAGGAATATACCAACCTGTCCCCTGGGGACGTGCAGGTTTAGAAGCAGCAGCTTGTCAGGTTTTACAATGCCCTAGTACTACTCAGCAAGGATGCACAGAGCGACAGCCCTCACCTTACACAGTTCATTTGCTGCATTGCATGCAAAGATAGCTCTTTAGACTTAACACCCACAGAAATGTCATGCAAGGTTCAGCATATTATGGGTTTGAAAAAGACCTTGTCAGTCACAAGGGATTTTTTTTTTCCCCCTTTCAAAAATTTAAAGATTCATTTGGGTAAAGGCTTGTCAGATTCATTCCTCTAGTGATGCCTAAAAATAGTGGGTTTTCTTTCTTTGAAAAAAAAAATCAAGACACTTGGAATTATTCAGGGACTTTTCACAGGGACTGAAACCTCCCTCTTTTCACATTCTTGGCGCAGAAAGAGTAAGAGAGAAGATCACCTCTGGGTGTTCACTCTGCTCTTGCTGGAGCAGCTGTAAACATTTACTCATTTTTTTCCCCCAACACCTGAAGATGAAGATGCAGAAAATAAAGTGTCTTTCTGTGTTTGCGCTATTTCTACAAAGCAGAACAAATCAGGGATTTGTGTACAGTTCAGGCCCTGCTAAGGACAAGAGGAGAAGGGTGCTGGAACAATGATGCTGCTGGGGGCAAGTGCTGGGATTAAACATCTCTGCGCCCAGTCAGGGCACCTGCCACCATTTCAGACATCCCTGGAAGGAGTCACTGCATCAGTGCTGGTGTTCCAAAATGGAAATCCCTTCAGAAGGGATGGGAATGGTTGTCCAGAGTTCAGAAAATCAATTACTTATCCCTTCCTGTTTCCACTCACAGCGCTGCTTGTTCTGCCTGTGCCTTTCCACCAGACAGAGGCCCCCATGGGGTGCCTTTGTTACACGAGGGATGCCCGGGATCAAACCTTCCAGGTGCCAAAGGACAGGAGTGGTTGCCTGAGGAACAGGGCCAGGGGTGATGGGGGCTTTCCATCAAATGGCTGCATTGACTGGGGACAAATATTGGATTTGTGTCTAGAAGGTGTGAAAGAAAAAAACCAAACCTGCAGGAAGTGGTCTTGCTGCATTCTGTGAGTAAAATGACGAGAAAAACCTAAAAAGCAGCTGCTGACTTGTTCTGTCAAAGCGCTTAGGGAAAGGCTCTCTGACGTTGAGGAGTTTGACTTTTATTCCAACAGGAATTCTGGGGTTACCAACCCCAGGGAAGGGCCGGCCAGGCAGTGCTTTATGGTTGAACTTTATGGTTGCACGTCCCTAGGCAGGAGCCAGGCAGAGCTGTCTAAAAATACAGCTTTTGCATGACTGGAGGATTGCATGTGCAGCAAGATAAAATTACTGGGGAAGGAGGGCAGGAAAGAGGAGCTTCTGAATGGAGGACAGGAGTACGAATATGACCTTGAGGTGCCACCAAAAATGTATATATTTATCAAAAAAAGTCAAACCCCTCAGCACTGGCAGATCAAAGAGGAAGTGTAGAAGGTCAAAAGGCATGGAAAAAACCAGGACTTTTCTAAATGGATCAGAGCCTTCAAAAGACTGTCATTCCCAGAGGTGTCCATGTTCATGGGGTTTTATGAGAGGGATTGTTCATAAATTTGATAGAAACACAGGCTGAGCTAAAGGACAGAGGACTCTCAGTACTACAGAGGCAAAAATCAGGAATCATTGGAAAAGCTGTGACCACAGGTTCCCTCTTTTCCCTGCTGCAGACCCAAATCCATGGGCACACTCTGAGACACTGGCCAGCTTCTTCTGGGGCAGGTGGGAGCAAAGGCCCTCAGATGCAGCCCCCCAAACCCCCTCCTGCTGCTGGGCAAGGATGGAGCGATGGCTCCCTGGCACAGGAGTGGACTCATTCAGAGGGAAACTTTTGGTGTCGGGATTTACATGTTGCAGGAACAGCTGAGAGCTGCTTCATATCTTTTTTAGGCCATATATGGAGCCCAGTGGGAAAGTGGTACCTGCTGTGATCTCTGCCCAAGTTTCTCTTGAAGAGCCCTGCAACAGTGGGATCTCTTTAAAGACACCACATTAGAAGTTCACAGTAAACATGTACTGACAATAAATAAAAAAATGCACGCACACATACCCCAGGTGGCTAAACAGCAGCACAAGAGAGCGATTCTAACCAAACAGGCACCCTTCAAAAAGTAGGAATCAGATGCAGAAATTAGGCAAATTAGATGCAAGGCTACAGTAAGGCAGCCCCAGAAGAGAAATCCAAGGAGCGACTTGCTAACAGCGTGGAGGCTGACAATGAACCCTTTCTCAAACACATCAGAAGCAGAGAGGCTGCCAGGAGAGCTGCTGAGGCCAGCAGGAAATCTCAGAGCAAGGCAGCCCATGGAATGAAGAAATCAGTATTTTGCAATGGCAGTCACAGGCGGTGTTTCAAAGAAGAAATAGGAGTAAGAGCTTAAGGGGCTCTGTTAAGAGTAAAATCAGATAAACCCCACCCCAACCTCCCCTCTGAGAGAGCAAGGAGCTCATGAGGGAGGTTGGGGGTTGTGCTCTAAGACTTTGGTGCTGTTCTGCAGCAAAGATGGTGAAAAATGGGTGGAAATAGCACCCACTGGGTGCAAGTGAGGAGCCCTGCTCAGGGTGTGTGTGATTCCATCCGGGGCAGATGCTCTTCATGGGGAGAAAACCAGGAGCAGAGCAGAGGCTCCAGGGAGCTCAGGCAGCCGAGGGAGCCTGGGAAGAGTTGGGGTTTCAGCACAGCGCAGAGGAAAACAGGATAACGAGGGGCACAGGCGTGGGAGGGTTGTCCCAGGAGAGGTCAGCCTTGCAGAATTGTCATGAGCCTAAAGAGGGGCGGCTGCAGAGGAATTCCCCACGTCAGGGGCTGTAGGGTAGCGCAAGGACACCTTTGTTGTGTTTCTTACACTCCTCCCCAAACACAACACCAGGGATTTGGCCCCCTGTGCCAGCCCAAGGGAACTCCAAATGTCACAGGGATGGCAGGAACAAGGACTGGGGGTCCTGGGGTGATGTCCCAGGCTGTGGTCAGGTGCCCACTTGCCATGACCAAGGAAACATCTTTCCCAGTTGAAAAGGAGTCTTAAGTTTTGCAGTGTCTGTAAAATTAAAGATGTGAATAATTCTACAATATTTATGAATAAAGATATTGCAACATAGCTATTAATGACTCACTGTCTTCTCAAGGAAACACCCTAATTTTTCACTGCTATCTCCTTTTGGGGAATAAAAACCCCAAACCAAACCCAACTTGAAGGAAATAACCTTATCCTCCATCCAAAGAAACTGTCTTAACATCAGAGCTGTGAGTAGGAGGGAGAGAACACTGTGTAATGGCACATGGGAGCTTTGAGATCCCAGATCTATTAAAGTGCTGGTTTGCCAGATTAGCCACTTTGTATGCCTGGAAATGTTCATTCAGAACAAACTTGCATCATAATCAAAAGTAAGTTATCTGGCAAAAATGCATCTGGTTTAATTTTCAAGGGCTGGTACCCTCGAGAGACTTTTTATTTCAACATCTGAAACAGCTTTCAGCGGCTGTACATGGATTGATGCAGGTTTCTCTCCTCTCACAGAGTCAGAATGGTCCAAGACAGTTGTTCTGCTTTGTTTTTTAGGGTTTGGAAACCGTGGGCTCAGAGAATTTGCTTTCCTCCCAGGTGAAACTGGGAGGAAAAGGCTTAGGAAACTGTCCCTCCTCCTGTCTTCTCGGGTCCTTCTCGGGTTTTTGGAGAAATTAACTTCCATGACCAAGTTGTCTTGATGTCTTACCCAAAACAGCTGTCTCTGGTTTTCCTTCTAACCATCCTCACTCCCTTATGCTCACTGAAGTTGAGTCATTTCTCTCAGAGGACTAGAGAGATCCCAGACTCCTTCCTAAGGGACAATTCCGCACTCCAGAAATGGAGATAGTAGCGTTTTATGATCTGAAATGAGAGAAGACTGGTGAGCAGCCCAGGGAGAAGCAGCCAGGGAGGAGGAGGAGCAGGAGGACACCTTTCCCCTCTCTGGGATGGTGCAGCTCCAGCCCTCTTTGCTCCCAGGTGATGTTCCCACTGCCAAGGGCCAGGTCTCTGCCCTCCCCAGGGCTGGTTTGGCTGCAGAGGGGCTCTGCAGGGGCACCTCTTGGACAAGGGCTGCTTCAGCTGCTTGGGACAGGGAAGAGAAACACTTTCCTCGGAGTCGCTGCAGCTGGAGAGGTGCCAGGGAAAAAACTTCCCTGTGGTGCCCCCAGAGAAGAAGATGAAAGAAATTACAAAGAGGAGAAACAGGGAAAAGTTGTTGTCACCCAAACCACCACTGGGTCCTCCAATTCCAGCTGAATGAAGGGAGCACGGCAGGGCAGAGGACCCCAAGGCACGGGGGTTTCTGTGCCTCTGCACGTCTGCTGAGATGAGCTGTGCTCAGGGGAACCCGCCATCCAAACAGGTATAACAAATATATTAAAGAAAGCAGAAACTGTGAACGAGGTTTCACTGCAAAAAAATAAGGAAAGGCTACTCTTTCTAGTTCATTTCCTGTTAATTGGACCACAGTTTTCTTTCCTCTGCTGACTCAATAACCAGTGGTCAATAACGTAGGGGGATAAAGAAGGGAGGCAGAGGAGGGAAAGACTTCCACACTTCCCTGTGTGGCAAGGAAGTGATGACTCAGAGCATTTTAGCACGGCAAGAGGCAAATGTGAAAGAAACAAGTAGAGAACCACAAAGTAATTCAAGTCAAACCAACATTTAAACCAGCATTTTGGTAATGGGGACTAAGGTGGAGGAGTGTTGGAGGGACATTATGCCTTCAGTTTTTAAAACTTTAAAGACATTTAATGCTTTCTCAGACGGCCCAAACAAATGAATCATCTTGCAATGAGACAAATAAAAGCCTGTTTTAAAAAGAACTATTTTCCTTGTATCCCAGTGGATTTGCCATTATCAGTGACAGGCACAGGCCTACCTACAGTATTGAGTTAATTGCTTTATGATATCCTTTGGTTTGGAAGTTTCTCCTAATGCCAACTTATTCTTCAAATCCAAATTTTTTTCCACCGCTTTGAGCATTAAATCCACCAAGAGAAGGGTGACAAGCATGGCTGAGACACAAGGAGTGTGTCAATGAATAGAAGGGCTGCACTAGGGATGTTTGCCAGGGACAGCATGGAGATAAATGTGAAGAGAAAGAAGAGGTATTTTGAGAAGGAGAGATGAGCACAGCCACTGAAAAGCACCAAAATGAGCACACAAATAAGGCACAGGAGACTTTCAAGTAAAGAGATTTGCCAGAAGAGAGAGAAAGAGGGCTTCTTCTCTGGCAGATCTGAAGCAAGATAGCTTGCCAAACAAACTGGAAGAGGAAGGAGGTGCAAAAAAAAAA
>WBMY01010620.1:114154-155332 GCA_013397315.1 Donacobius atricapilla | reverse complement strand
AAAAAAAAAAAAGACACAGAGCAGTGAGCAGCACTTCCTCTCTGTGTGAGATTTTTTCTTCTGTGTATTCAAGTTTTTCAGAAGCAGTCACACCACCCAGCTTCTGGAAGATGAGAAGAAATGCACGTCCCTTCTCCTCAGCCACAGAAAAACCCCACCTTTTAAACCCACATTATCCACTGCTGCCCTGCACCCACCGTCCCTGCAGTGCGGGGGCTCCCTGGGCAGGAGCACCCAGTGTGGGTCATCACCAACAGGGAGGAAAGAAAACACTGAGCAAGGTGCTTCACCCCTGGATCCTCTCTCCAGGGACCAAAATCCACCAGCACAAACCTCCTCATTCCTTCCCAAGACCCTTTCTCAGCAGAGCTCAGAGACCTGTGTGGGAAAACACGGCGTTCCTCATTTTCCTGGCAGCACCGACCGGCCCGGCTGATGATGAGCAGCAAGGGGAGAAGGTGCTGAGCTGTCCCAGCAGCCTCCTTCAGGAGCCAGCACCTCTGCAGTGGCTGCCCCTGTGACCCCCAGCACCCCTGGGATGGACAGGAGGTGGTTTGAGGGCAGGGGCCGGGAATGTTTCCGTGCTGGAGGCCAAATTGATTTTTCTAGCACAGTTTCCACATGAACGCACAGCTCAGCAGAGTCCAGCATCACACCCAAAACTTCTCGTGGCCACGACCCCGAGGGAAGGAAGCCATAGGTTGTGCTGGCAGGGCCTGGGGCTCCTACCCTGCAGGCGCCAGAGGGACAGGAGGTGGAGAAACACCAGAGAGAGCTGAAAAAGGCAGCTCCTGGCACACACAGGGCAATCAAATACCTATTCAAACACAGCAGCACTTCATTCATATGCTGTCTTATGTTCTCCCATCTCATGGTTGTGTAAATAAGCCATAGAGAGCATTAGCCATGGCATTCTTCATAACACAGCTGTAATTGCTAGAGGCTCCATCGAGCTCTGTAAACAGCATTTTGCACTGATTTTGAAAATTAGGAACTGAAGTTGCACTTATGATAATTGCCAACTCATTTTGCTCGGTGCTGAAGAACTCATTCCACCTTTGCTTTTCACTTTGTAGCTGCTGAAGCAGCTTTTCAAAGGTATCATCACTTACTGACACACATTATTTCTGTTAACAGAACTGAGGGAGGTTTACCAAGCACTCGGTCAAAAAATTTTTTGCCTGCCCAGACTTTTGCCCTGCCAGAATTTACTCCTCTACTTCTTCGTTTGCTACCTTTAAAAAAATTGTATTCTTGTACCACTAAGATGCTTCTCACAAAAACTGGGATTTTTTTTTCCTGCTGATCTTTTTCTTTTTACAGGGGAAATGTCTGTATCTATATTAGAGATAACCCTTAGAATTTCTGACTGGAGAACATGGGTAAAAGCTGAAAGATCAAAAAATCACAGAACCATTAATGGTGGGAAAGCCCTTCAAGATCATCAAGTCCAACTTTTGGCCAAACACCACCACACCAATCAAACCACAGCACTAAATGCCACATCCAGCTGTTTCTTGAACACTTCAGGGTGACGCCACCACCATCCTGGGAAGCCCCTTCCAATGCTTGACAACCCTTTCAGTGAAGAAATTCCTCCTGAGAATGAAGATGCTGAAGCAGGATTTAAATGTGAGGCTGCAACTTGACTTAGAATCACATGGTTACAACACCCAGTTCACATCAATTTCCCTCATCCATGTTTAGGAATACCAAAATCTCATTGCATTTGAGGCAGGAATGGATAATGATGAAGGAAACCTATTTCATGTGGAGCTAAGGTATTTTTCTCCTATGTCCATCTGCCCAGGATCTGTTGTGGGCTGGTTCTTGGCCAAAGCTCAGTATTTTGATGCAAAAACATGTGCCATGGGGCACCCCTGGGCTGAGCCCACACTGCCATTTCTCAGTAACATTATACCCCATCAACCTGTCAACGAAAACAATTTTTTATTTTTACATCTCCCAGCCAGGTATCTGGTATCCTCACCCTTATCTGGTGGCTGCATATCAGCATCCCTGGCCTGCCCAGGCACTTCTGCCTCCTCAAGCATAATTACAATCACTCTGCCACCTAAAAACAAACCTTTCTGGGTTCTCTCATGAGGCTTCAAGGGTTGCACCAGCCTGGGAAGCAACAGGAGGTAACAAGATGGGCCGATGTTAAAGAGCAGCAGCCCTAAAGCCCCTCTAACACATTCCCAGCTCCTGCTGCCTGCCCTCCCCAGTGGGTGCGGGTGAGCACCCAGCCCTGCCCTGGGCTCTGCTCCAACAGGACTCAGGGAAAGCTGTGAGGAGCTGCTGTGCTCCTGAAAGGCTTCACACAGTCCAGGGGACTTGAGCAGCTGCTTGCTGTGGCAGGGCTGGAATGATTTCTTGGCTTGTGCCAGCTCCTCCTTCCTCCTGGTGCCCAACACAGGAGCCAGGAGAGCTGCTCTGTTTGCAGTGGGTATGTCCCTAAATCAGCATTTAATCCAGGACAGCAGACTGGCATCTCAAGCAAGACAAAGTCCTGCACGTAAATACTGAGCTCTAAGTCTGCCCTGAGCCCGCCAGCAGTTCCTGAGCCCCTGGAATAGATTTCCAGATCTTCAGCTATGAAGGCACTTGACCTTTAAGGAGGTCCACAACTACTGGAAACACAGCAGATGCTCTTATCACTTTGCACTGGATACCCTGCCTAGTGCTACTGCTCTTAAAAAGCCCTCCACACTCCCCCCTGCATCCCCCAAAAACCCCAAACGTGGCAGCGGTGACTGGCTGTTAGTTCTTGTCCTTGGATTTCATCACAACCCAAATGAGGCTGTTAGCAGTGCCTCACTTACCCTCCAGTAGTTCCCTCCTACCCAAGGCCCACTCTGCTTCCTAAATAGGTCAGTTTTGCACACACCTGAACCCTGCTTGCAGACAGGTGACCAAACCCCCTTTGCACCCACTGCCCACCTGTCAGCCTGCTCCAGGTGCCACAAAAATCCTTCAAGTTACTGCTGTGGAGGTCAGCCCGTGGGACAGCACACTGGCAAGGGATGTTCTGGGGAAAAAAAACCAACCCCAAACCCCTAAATTTTATTTATGTTAAAACTGAACAGTTTAAAGCTCCAGCAGCATCCAGGACATGAAATGCACACTGCACTCAGCACATGAGCTACAGCTGACTGACCACTGCCACAAGAAAAGCCCAGTTTCCTCAAAGGACTACAAAGTTTCCCATTGATTTGGTGATGAAAAGTACAGAGGAGGAAAGGGGTGAAAACACTCTTTATTGTCTGTTCATTTTCTCTGCGCCCACAAGGCTGAACTAAATGATAGCCCAGCCATGTCACTGCACACATCTTAGGCTACTTCTCTCAATCTTCTCTTGTGGTGTCCCTTCCTGACTCTTTCAATGATTTTAAGTTTTTGCATGTACTCAGAGCCAACTCTCTCATGCCACGTTTGGCACTGGCTGAGTTCTCTGGCAGTGGTTGAGTGGTTCGGGTGTGACTCCTGCAAGAATCTTCCAGCTCCATGAATTAAAGGAGTCGGTGCTTTAGCCCATTTGTTTAACCATTAGCCCATCCATTAACCCTTGCCTGGGATTTTGCTACTTTTAAATTGCTCTGCCCTACAGCTTGAAAATACATTCTGTGAGAAAAAAAAAAAAAAATAATAGTGGGATGTCATATGAGAGCTGCGCTCCATCCTCATAGAACGTGGAGTGTGCTGCCTTCTGTGAGAGGGAAACCACTGCCCACCAGGAGCTCGGGGGCAGGACAGGAGGGAGGCAGAGGGCTCCAGTGATAAATCCATTTTCATAACAGGCCCACACATGTCCCCCAGCCGCTGTGTGTGCCCACTGCCCCACTGTTCCCCAGGCAGGGGCAGCAGGAATTGCATTTTAACCCTTTAACAAGGTCCCTGGCAGCAGGAGCTGGCAGTGCCCTGTGGAACACTGACACTGCTGCCCAAGAGAGGCTGGGAGCCGAGCCTTCCCTGCTGCTGCCACGGTGAGGTGCCTCCTCCCATCTTCCAACCCTTCAGCGGTTTTATGGCTTTCCCAAATAAATATGGCTATATCCACCTCACTTCTGCAACTCATCCCTGCTCCCTTCATCCCACTGCAATGGGAGAGGCCAGCACGGCTCCTCCTGGGCACAGCAGCTGACAGTACAGCTCTTCGCTCCTGTGGGACAGGGAACGGCTCCTGTGGGGCTCGGGGCCGGTCCCTGTGCTCCTAGCCCAGACACAGAGCAGCGCTGCACCCCCTGCCCACATCCCTGCCACCACAGGGGCTCTGCCCAGCAGCTGCTCTCCCTCTCCTCCATTTTCAGCCTTTGCATGGCGTTTCCAGCACCAACAAGGAGGTCTCATGTCCCACCTCCGCCAAATGTCCTGCTCTCCCCTCTTTTTGGAGGAATGCCGTTGTTTTCCTGGAATGAGGCTCCCCTCTGCTCTCCCCATGCCCGTGCCTTGTTGCCTTGCTGGCGCCCTGTGCCTTCCTCCTCCTCCAAGCCCCAGGCAGCAGCCCTTGCACTGAGCTCGCCTGGGGTTGAGCTTCAGCTTCATTTTGTGCTTGAACTTGTCTGGGCATCACCTGCCCCCCTCCTTCCCGCACTCTCAGCGCCAGCACAATGGGAACAGGCAGCACTGGTTGGCTCTGACCTGTCCCTGAGGTAAATCCTCACATTCATCAGCCTTGTCTCCACGCACTCTCAGCTGGAGCTACTCCTCTGCCTGTTCCCACACGGGCTAAGGTAGCCATGGAAGATCCCACAATTATTTGTTAAGAGCTTAGAATAGAGTTTAGAGCTCTTCTAGTCCCAAAGCCCAGCCATGGGCAGGGACACCTCGCACCAGACCAGGTTCCTCGAGGCCTTTATCCAACCTGGCCTTGAACACAGCCAGGGATGGGGCATTCACAGCTTCTCTGGGCAGCCTGTGCCAGGGCCTCACCACCATCACAGGGAAGAATTTCTCCCTAATATCTGAGCTAAATCTCCCCTCTTTCAATTTGTAACCATTCCCCTTTTTCCTGTCACTAGTTTCTGGACAAAAAGTTCCTCTCCATCTTCTTTGTAGCCCCTTCAGACACTGGGAGGTGCCCTGAGATCTCCACACAACCTTCTCCTCTCCAGGATGATCTCCAACTTTCCCAGCCTGTCCTCCTAGGGGATGTGCTCCAGTCCTTGTCAACTTCATGGCCTGTCTCTGAACCTACTCCAGCAGTTCCACGTGCTTCTTATGGACAAGTCCTTCGTACATGGCTCTCTGCTCTGGCTCCAGATAAAATGGTTCTGACCTAGGGAAGCTCAGGTTTAAACACCCTCCTCCCTCCTAACCCCTGCAGTGTCACGTTTGAACCCCTTTCCAGCGCAGCAACCAAGGACAAGTACCCTCTTCCCTGTAGTCTCAGCTGAACCCCCTGCATCTTCCTTCTCTTTATTAACCAATAAATGTATTTGTGGCCAGGAAATCATCAGCTGTGAAATCCCCAAGCCTTGCCCACCTTTGACCCAAGAATCGGCTCAACTTAGCCAAGCTGTGTTCCTGTAAGCAAAGCACGTTCATTTTAATGCTACTTGGAAAATCACACAGCAAGGCACAGATTCAGGGTACTTTATCTTTAGGATCAACAAGTTCTCTGCCACACAAATTCAGGAAGCTTTGGGATTTCCCCGTCATCAGTAGACACTTCTCACTTTCTAGTGATTTTTATCTAAGTACTTCATACATAGACACCAACACCACTACTTCTAAAGTGTAACCACGGGTAGGACTTCTCCAAAAAAGCAAAGATTAACTGCTCCCAAGTTATGTATCCGGAGGAAAGCTTTACAGTCAAATGCTCTGTTGAATATATTTATGGAAGGACTTAATTAGGCTCAGAAACACGATTATTTCTTCTCCCCATGTAAGGATCCCTTTTTGTCAAGCTCCTCAAGGACCATTCTCAGACCTGCAGCTCAGTAGCAAACGTTGCTCTTCCTTTCTAATTCCTTCTTATCTGTATTTCAACTTTATACTATTTTTTAACACCTATTCTTATCTCTGGTTTTATCCACCCTCTAACAGTATAACTTTTCTCTCAGCATGTAACTTTATGAAAATTCTTGCAACAAATGCCACCTCTTCGGCCATTTTCATCTTTCATCTGCCTGCTACCACGATTTGTAGCCACAAGTAGATCAAAATCACTTGCAGTAGGGCTCAGCTGTGGAGCTCAAGGGCCCCAAGCCCAAGATTCCTTGGGAAGTTGAGCTCCAGACTCCAGCCTCCCACCACCCTGCCCAGCTCCTAATGCTTGGAAACACCCAGAGATTACAAATGCTTCACCTGGCATCGTGTGCTTCACAACTGAAGAAGCAGAAGCGCTCCTTAAGAAGTACAACTGACGAAATATTAACTTGTGCTTTTTTAATAAAGTGAAACAAAAGCATTCTAAATCATAGCAGCTTAGAGATCCAAACTGTCCCATCACCTGGGAGCAGGGTGTGATTAAGAAGTATGGAAACTGCAAAATATTAAAGCCCTGCAGCAATTCCAATTCATGACAACCTTTCCCACAGCACAGGGAATGCTGCCTGATGCTCTACTGATTTGGTCTACTTGTTCACTGGCAAAATAGGAATATTCTTCCTGGGTAATGCCATATCCTCTTTTCCAAAGGGAAGGAAAGGTACAAAGCCCTTCTGATTAGCACGGAGTAGCTCTTTCCCTAATTAGCAATGTTCTTTTACAGCACTGAGAAATGAGGACCTTTTGTTTACCATTAGTTGAGGTAAGTGTATCTTGCTTTTATTTGGGTTTAAGACTACTTTAAAGGAGTAGCTTTTCAGTTGCAGCATGGTTTGTCAAGATTACAATATTTATGACTGCATAAAATACATAAGTAAAAAAAAAAAAAAATATTTGTAGAGTTTGTTATCAAGAGCTGAGACTTACACCTTTACAGAACTGCAAACACTGGCTTCCTAACTGCTAGTTGATAGTTTTGCTGGCGAGAGCATTTATGCTTTTCTTTAATCTCTGCACCCTTTTGTCCAACTAGTGAGAACTAGCAAGAAAGTCAGCTCTACCTGGTGTAACTGTTGTAACAGCATTAGATAAGCTGTGCTGATTCTTCATTAAAACACCCTTTGTTTGAAGCTACAACGTTAGAGGCGATTCTTTTTGTTCAAAAGGAACTATCCGCATGCTCTGTGCCTGCAACACTTCACATTGATTACAAAAAATTTAACAATGCAATCACTAACATACCCCACTAATGAGAAATTATGAGGAACTGTTCGATGCAGAACCTTCCGCACCAGTCAACTCTGATCGATAAGAAAGCTATCAATTTCGAAATTTAGATTTAATGCATTTTCAAGAAGCTAATGAGAAAGGAGCAACTTAAAATAAATACCATCATTAAAACTGCAAACTGTTACAATGATATATTATAAACTTGTCCTAAATAAACCTAGTGCTTCAAAAATTTACCAGTGAATTTGTATTACAAAATATGTGAAAATACAATAGAATACCACAAAACAATGTCCTTTTTTGGGGTCAACAATGATGCCAAGATGATTCAGTCTTGACTTTTTAAATTGTTAATAGAACATATTGTAATATAGAAGTTGCAATTTGGTTGAAATCTAGAGAACATCCCCACCAAAACTCAATCTTCTTCATTCCTCCTCTAAAACTAGTGCCAAACTTCCTGCAAAGTTGGTATTTTCTTGAAGAGCTTTAAAATTTAGCCGTTACTTATTTTCTACTACTACATTTTGGCAGCAACTATTTATTGGTCTGTTATTGCAAAAAGTGCAATTTAACAATAAACCAGTCTGAAGGTCATTCTATGTCTTGAGGATACATACCATATATTTCTTTAAAAATAATCATACTTTTGTAAGCAATACTTTACAGTAGACAACCTCAAATCTACCATAGATGTAAAACTTAAAACGAGAAAAATTTAGTCTCTAAATCTTTATACACATATTTATATTCGAGTTTCTATATATATTATATATATACACAAGCACAAGAGTATATATAAAATATATATAATCAGATTCAAAAAAGAACAAAAACTGGGCACTGTACATAAAATCTTTTTAAAACTCAAACAATAGAAAAACTTTAAACATTAAACAATTTTAATAAAAGTTTCTGTACAATGCTAAGCAGTTTTATTTACATATAGAAAATGTAATAGGAGTAGTGTTTGAAATTACAGAACTCCTTAAAATTTCAATGGCAGGTAATCTGGAAAAAATAACAGCATTCCATTCACAAATATTTTCAAGCAATAAATATGTATTTATAAATAGTGTAAATTTACATCAAGATTAGAAACAAAAATCACAAATCTGAAGTTTATTCCTTAGTCTATGTGCAACCCATTTATCTTTGTGACTTGGCTGTTAATTGTTTTAAATTTTATTTAGGAACCAAAAGTGTAACCGTCATGGTTTCAAAACAAGACAGAAAAACATAAAAGCAGTAAAAAATTTGTATCACCTAACTCTTCACATTAAAAAAAAAAAAAAGAAAAAAAAAGTTGCCCAAAGAAAGACTTAAAATTTCTAACTACCTTACAAAGAAATGACCAGCTAAGCTAGTACTTTTTCCAAGGGAAATTCTGAAGGGGGGAAAAATGGATGAAACCAACTCATCAGCCCAGAAACAGAGAAATACAAAAGAGGTGGTCTTCAAGTCAGTAGTCTGTATAATGTTGCCAGTTTTGTCAGATATATACAAAACATGGAATTATTTTTTTGAAGTACAGCTGGATGAGCTTTATTTGTTTTGAGTTCTGGAGTAGGAGGCAGTGCTCTCTCCTGTCCAGTTGGTTGACACTCCGCACTTGGAAGGTTGCATAGACACAGCTTTCAGCCAGCAGCCTTACGGGATAGCTACAAAAATCAGTGGTGCAGAACTGGGTCACTTCCTGAATATCAGAAAAGTTTTCATTTAATGTCCATGAAAAAATGTCAAGATGAGGAGGATGGCAATGGAGGAGCCTGAAAGAGAAAACATTACATTACCTTTTCTACAAGGGTGCAAAACTCTGCGTTTAACTAAGACCTGCACAAACTGTAACCATGAGAGTTTAGAAGTCACACACACTATTCTTTTTACACTTCAAGACTCTTTTGAGAGAATAGTGGCATTTTTTTTTCCACCTTATTCACACACAACATGTATTTTATGAAGACTCTGCATTAGGATTTTGCCTGTACTGCAGACTGGAGTATGCTGTGGGGATGTCTGTGTCAATATGATGTGAGCAGCCACAAGTCCCACTGTGGCAGCAAAGGGCTCCATGTGGCCTCAACACAGACATATCTTTATACACTCTAAAACAGGGATTCTCAACCTGTTTACCAACGGGGAGATGCTCCATTTGTGGCCCTCCAAAGCCTTTGTGGGCTTCACTTTCCCTCCTCCCCTCTACCTGAGCAAAAACATACCCTCCTGAGGTTAAGGGATCTGTGTAAAGGGTCTCAGATTCTCTGACATGGGGACAAGGTGCCTCAAGACTGAAGTGAGGTGTCTTGTTCCTGCCGGCTGTCAGGAGACACCCAACTGCTTCCCAGTATTGCAGCTTGTGGCATTCCATCAAAGCACTGAGTCTTTGATGGTATTTCCTCCTCTTTTCCTGCTCATCAGTGGAACCCCTTCAAAAAGCTGCTCACAGTCTTTAAAGACACTTCAGATCATCCCAGAGAACCCAGCTACGGAACTCTAACGCTGGCTCATCCCTGTGTTTGTTCCTGGTACTTTACCCCAGTCTCTCTTTGGCCTATTGCACCTTTGCCAGCTGAGATTCATCCTGTGATTTACAACAAACCTTAACTCTCCTACATCTGAGAGATGTCACTTCTGGGCTATGACTCTTCCCAAATGAGTGTTTATCCCCTTTAAAAGAAATGAACGGCACACCAACTTCAAACAAGAACAATTATCCATGTCCTTCAGGGCCCCAGCCTTAGGTTTTGGTGGGGGAAGGAGCTATTCACAGGTTGAGAACCCTTGTTCTAGGGACAGCATCATCGCTGTTACCTACATAACGTATAGGCACAGACAACAAAACACCCCTCCCTCCCTCTCATCTCCATACAGAAACATTCTTCCCCATTTCCACTCATCTGAGAACAGGTGTTTATTTATATGTTTTTCTGTAACAGATCATCACTTTGAAATTGCAGCATTTCACAGACTATAACAACAGTGACCTCTTAGAAGCATGAACTGAAGTTCAACCAGCCCAGGCACTGTGGGACCAATGAAGAGAATTAAATTCAGGGGACAGGGTCCCACAGTCTCGCCAGCCTCTACTGAGCAACCTCGAGGCCTTAACTCAGAAGGTCACAACTTGCCATGCTACCAATACATGAAGTAACTAAACACACATTTTCCGTAGCACCTAGAAATGAATCAAAAGGCACAGCCCTTACTGGGCTGTCATATTAAATCCAACACGAAATTCCCATAACACTTAGTCCAATGTTTGTCTCCTTCGACAGAAAGCCAAGGCTTATAAATACATCCAGCATCACTTTCATCGTGGTTACAAAAAAAGCCATCTTTGCCTGAAACAATGAAACCTGGGTGAAATGTTAGGACAGTTGTGCTGGCACAGTTCAAAGCAGGAGGCTGCCATATACAGCAAAAAGCTATAATGGCAAAGAGGCTTTTTGCTTTAAATTGAAATGCAAAGGAGGCCCCAAGCCAAGAGACAGAACTGTTTGAGAGCATCCACTTGCTAAGCAGAAGGACAGTGCTGATTTGGGAGGGGACGGGTGGGGAAGGGGAAGGAAGGGTCTGAGTGCATAGGATGCTCTGCTGCTATACTGACTTCATACCACAACCAATGTATTAGAGATGCTCTTGAACCTGGTGCTAGTTTCTCCAAGCTTCACTGTCCTGATTCTTCCCATCTCCATCTGATCCAGTTATGGTCTTCAGGTGATCTCTATTGGATTTTTAAAGCCACAACTTTATGAATTGTAACATCATACTTTTCCTGAAAACTCAGTGGTTATGTTCTGCAGTAAGTTACTGTAGTATTTCACACAACTCTGACTCTTCAGGTTTTGTTCTGCAAACATCACACACAACCCAAACCTCCATTTGAATCAGAAAGTCCACGGCACTCGTACAAGGGAGCACCAAGACAGTCTACAACTGCTTTACAAATAATGTATTTATGCACCCACTTATTAATTTGACTTACTAATGTAAATTGATCATAGACTTGCATCAAGTCCTCCATTTTGTACTGTTCTAGCACCACAAAGTTTTCCAGGTTCGTGCTTATCTTTCGTGCACAGTCTTGGCAATGTACAACATAGGTCTTTCGAGAATTGCTCTCACTAGTGACAAAAAGCAGATCAAAGACTTCCACCTATGAGACAGGAAATAGAAATCCAAGCGTTACAATTTCATTTTTTAAAAAGTTAAAACCATGAAAACTGCGTTTTCTTTAATATTTACAACCTGCCTCTGTGCATGCAAAGAGAAAAATTGCGTTTGTTCAGGGAAAGTCTATTCTCCTAAGGCTCAGGCAGAGAAGTGAAGCAGTGTGAAACCACTGATATCACACTTACGATGTCTGCATGAACAGTGCCACGGGAAAGCTTTGGGTCAATATTGACAAAGCAGGATTCATTTGCTGAATAGGAGTTACTCAGTAAGGTGGAGATTTCAAACCATTATACCTGCTTCTCCTCCTTACTGTCTGAGAAAGAAGTTTGTTAGTTATTTCCTTACTACTGAGCCACATGCTCATCCTGCCCAAGAGGCTCTGTCAGAGGACAACCAGAAACTGATTTTCAGGCGGTAGGAAAATGTTATTTTCTTTTAAGCTTCATGAAAACTATTATCCAACACCTTAAAGCAACTATTAACAGCAAGTAGAATGAAAAAACTCAGCAAAAAGGTATGTCCTGCAGAAAAAAAAATACCTGAGTTCTCTCTCTTCTGGGTGTGTTGTTGACTTGCAAAAAATGAGGACAGATACGCCTTTAAAATGAAGCTCAGCAGATCAAATTTTATGCAGGAAGGGATAACAACATTTTATAATAACTGAGAATTAAGAATTGACCTAGTGAAAAACAATGTCGTGGAAGTACTGTGGGAGAGCCTTCAGCAAAATACAGCCCACGTCTAGAAAAACATCTGGAGCTCCTTGAAGCCAGTACTGCATCACACAGATGTGCTTACAGCACAGAGCAGATGCTGTGGCTTAAAAGCAAAATTTCAACATCATCAACAACAAAAGACAGGGCAAAATTTAAATAAATAGTACAAGAGTAGGTGACCCAACACATTTTTACTCACCTCACAAATGCTACAGTAATGAGCTGGCTCGTCCTTTGCTCGTCCATGCCAGACAATCTCCTTTCCTGCAGCAATCAGAGCTTCCCTCAGTGTCTGACATTGTTTGAGAGTTCTTAACAGGCAGTACCTGCAACCAAAAGCAGTTGTGTGTTCAGTTCAACATTCAACTGTACAGCACTGCTCAAGAAAGCTTCAGTTTTTTTCCAAGACCCTGTACATGGAGCTTGCACTTCCTCTGGGATTTCAGAAACAGCTGCCTAGAAAGAACCACTGGACTCGTGGCTTAGGGAAAAGTGAGACCTTGTGCTGCTTATGGACCTCCTTCAGGACTGCCCCTTGCCCTGCTAACAGGCTGTACCTTTCATTTTTCACTGAAACACATGAATGCTCTTTTAAGCAGAACAGAACGAAGTGTTTTCAAAAGCAATTCACGTATTTTACTTTGAACCATGAATTTGTCAGCAAAAAGTTAGCTTGAACTGCCAAGTTCAGCAGAGCTGTTTACGTTTTGTGTGACTATAGCCTGATCCAAAGGATTCTTTTAACATCCCGAAACTCCTGCTACTTTCTTAGCACAACTAAACTTTATTATCCCACGTTTTCTGAAACCCCAGGTTCTGCCAGGAATCACTTTACACATAGTGGAAATAGAATCTATGAACACATATCTTCTCCCATGCAAAAGGAAAAAGACCAGGCAGGCTGGTATTAGGAGAAAAAAAATCAACACAAAAAATAATTCTACCACTTATTCTATAAAAGAAGAGAAGAACTGTTCAAATGTCAAATTAAAACCCACCATTCCCTGTCAAACCCCCTGTAAAGGCAAAAAAACCCTAAATAACTTTATGTCACAGCTTTATACAGTTCTCTTCCTTACAGGAAAATGCAACTTGTTTTCTAGCACTTTATGAGCTGCGTATGTTCTTCAAAAAAAGCTGGCAAAATAGGTCGCCAAATTTCAAAATTACAATGTTATTTACAATAATTTTAGCTCTCAGCTACCCTATTTATTTGAGCTGCAGCCTTTGCAGCCTTCAATTTTCTCCTCCACAGGGTGGTTATGTTACATGTTCATTAGATGCAGAAGGAAGATTGAAAAAAATTAAGGGTAAAAACAAACACTGGACAGAAAACAAAGTGCTCAAGAGTTCTATCAAGTGTTTTCAACTTGATCCTTCTCCCATTTTAAAGCCTGAAACATGTAATACATACATTCTCCATTTTAAAAAAACCACCACGTTTCTTTCATGTGTTTCCAAGTAGTTAACAGAATCTCAGGATTCTGACATACTCTCCTCTCGTTCTACACTCATACTGTTCATCTTCATTAAGAACAGTGGCTTCCCTATGGCTTTACTAACACCCTCACTGTAAGGGTAACACAAGACTGGAAGTGTGTTTCTCCGTTAAACATCCTGATTTTCATGTACGCAGTTTCAGGAAAATTATACAGCTCATTAAGCTGTAACTCCTTCAACACTTTTGGAGTTTGGTATGAATGTGAGTTATGATGTTGAAGCCAACCAAAGGTGATAGATTAAGTATTAATTCATTCGAGAGTTGGGTTATTGTGCTCCCGACAAGGTCACTAACTTTGGAAAAGTATTCATTTATGCAATTCAGCCTGATTGTTTCAAATAAATTTAACAGCTACCATTCTTCTCTTCTGCTGTTACCTGGAAAAGTCTTTGGGCATCCCAAAAAGCAACTGCAAGCACACCTGCCACTATTGTTCTCCACTCCTGACTTCCAGAGACTTTTCAAAGTATGACTTTAAAAGAGTTTTCTATTGTTACAGTTGGAAAAAAAAGAACTGCCCAGACTGTAACCCACTTACACTGCTACAATGTTTGCCAAATTTGCAAACAAAGCAGCAAACAACAGCTTGAAGGTGAATTCCCCCTCCTTGGATAAAATTCAGGTCCTAGTAACAGCACTTGAAAATGTAAATATTAACTATTTCATGTTTTTAAATATGACAGAAAGGATACAAACTATCACTATGAATATGTACCACAATTTCCTGAAGTTTGGGAAGCCATAAGAAAGCCAAAAAGGTTCCTAGCACTAAGTGACTGGGCAAGTTCAGTGGGATCAGCTTTTAGTATTGCAGGTCTGTTTTTATTCTGGTACAGTGAGAATTCAACTGGAAGAAAATCTAGACCATCCCCCTCTCAAATTCTTTGCAGGTATGGTGTAAAGATATGAGTAAATCATGACCAGTTAAATTCAAATATTCAACAGAAGAGGACTAAAACTGGGCATAATTCTGATTTTTTCTAGAAGGGCAGTGATAAACACATTTGAATATTTGGATATTCAGTAAATTTTCTCAAAATTGCAGTGACTATCCCAATGGCAATGCAGAACCGACCTCTTTGTACCTTCCAGTAATACATCTTCCCTGGTACTGAAAAGTATTTTACCTAACTTCATGATTTTGTGCAAAATAATTTCTCTTATGTCATGTTCTTCTACATTTCTGAAGCTATTTCTGTAACAGAACTTAGTATTTCAGTTACTTTGGAATTAATTTTTTAAGCCTGTATTACTACGTTTGCTCTACCTCTAAAGTTCTTCTTTTCCTCAGATGCATTTTTAAAAGACCTTCTGGCTTCCATCTAAGAGGTTTGCAGTTAATTTTTCTTTTAGTGGGGGCTGTCCTCCCTCAGCCAAGTTTTAAATCATTTTTTCTGCTGTGCTCCTGCTCATGCTTCTACTGTTAAAATCTTTAAAAAACATCTCATGAGAAAGTTTCAGGTTTTGCTCTTTGACTTTTATCTTGCAAGACAGCACTGAACTGTACATTAACTAAAATATAATGAGGCATCCCATTTCTTCCAAAAGCAAAGGTTCCTTTTTCTATTGCTTTTTCCCTTCTGCTACTCCATTTTTTTTTCATCAGTAAACTGGTTCTCGGTATTTTTATCTGCTCAAATTTTAGTTTATTGCCTCTGCAGTGGTTACTTTCACATAACCCACTAAGACATATTTTTATTTATCTTTCAAATTGAATTAGAAGCTACTTTTTTATCATTTTCCAAGAGCTAATCTTTTGTGCTATGCTGACAACTAAGAAGTCCCAGAGACAGAGGTCAAAACTACCAAAACACTTTACGTATCTTTGACACGCAATTTTAGACAGACCTGTGCTCAGCAAAAAGATGACAGCTGTGTCACTTTTTTTTATTTGCTGATGACGATGAAGCCAGCTATCCAAGACAGAATTCAACCAGCTCTACCAAAAATTACTATTTTTTCCAGCATTTTTATACACATGCATACACTCACATATACCTAACTCACAAATGTCTCTATTTTGTACACAGAAAATCCAGGTGTCGTGGACAACAGCTGCTTACCTGATGGTTTTTCTTGCAGACAAGGAGTCCACAGGAAAATTAGGCAACTGCTTCCCTATCTTAAGGAAAGTCATGAAGGTTTCTGCATTTCCAGTGTGCTTACAAAGCCAAGGTCAGACACCAGGCTGTGCTGACACAGATTTCTAGGAACTGCTATTCCATAACTACAGGAGTGACCACAACAAAAAGTTATCTCAGGCTGCTGCTACTGGACGTTACAAACCAGAGCTGATCTTCCCCTCTTTTTCCCCTCTGCAGCCACAGCAGGAACTTGAGTTCTGGCTGACAATTAACCTGGATAGGGGAGGCTTAATCCAAGTAAAATGGAAATGGTTTCAGTAGACTGGAAAAAGTAAATGCATGCACCTCCAAAATTTCTATCTGCTCCTCAGCATCTCGGTTTATTTGTAGTGTGCGCCTAAAATTTGAGTCTCCTGCTAGAAAAAGCTGGGCTGCTGTCAGCCAGCAAGAGAACAGCAAATTACCATTCTGTCCTCTGTGTTTCTTCCTAATGTTTTAAGTGATTCCCTTGGAGAAGGATGCTGTGCTCCGTCACGTTCTTCTCCTTTTAAACCCAAACCATGGCAAATGCAAAATACAAGTGGCCAAAATACCAAAATCATACATTTTCAAGAACATTCCAGAACTGCTTTGAGCTTTACAATAGATGTCTGCTGGGCTTTGTATGTCTTTTATATAAATAAAGATAAAAGTGAAGCTTGTGGATTTGGTATTTTTAAATGGACTTCTTGGCTTTCTCCCTCCCACACTCTCCCGCATTTTCCTCTGTTTCTCATTTCTAAATATTCAGTTTCTCTTCTCCTTTTTATGACAGCTGGCATTAGGAATATGAGCACTAATTGTTTAATTGAAGGGGCAGGACTGCCAGGCCTTCAGCCAATACTTTATTTACCCTAAGTATCAGTTCCTTGATTTTAGGAAAGTATTCACACACAAATCCCACCCTATAATCAAGCTTTAGAGTGACTACAAACCTCCCTGTTGTCAACTTCCAACATTCTCTCAGTTCTTACAAATTTAACATTTCCCCAATGTCACCACTCTGCAACAGATGTTCAAGCCTAAATTAAATTCCTACTGTAAAAAAGTGTCGCACTCAGATGTCACCAATAAATCCCACTAGGGGGAAAAAAAGACACCCTTTTTCTTTGCCCTTTTCTTCACAAGTTAACTCACCCATTTTTTTAAAGCTCATTTCAAGGCAAATAATAAAAGGATTCAATGCTTCTTGATCCAGTTTGTTGGTAAGACTAAGAAGGGCTCAGAAGTGCTGTGGCAGACTCAGGCAAAGCAGAGTGTGCTGCTACCAGAGGATTCTCATGATGAGTAATATGCTTTGGAATTCATTCCCCCACTTTAAAGACAAACCTATGTTATATGCTGAAATGTTCATTCATTCCCCAACCTCAGAATGGTGCTGCAATACGATTTACATTTCTTGAAGTTGCACCCTTTAAAGAAAATCACTACAGATGCTTGAAGCCTGGAATATTCCTGCACTTTGGAATAAGCGTTATGAGAAATGTCACTAAACTCAATTATCATTTTACACATCAATCAATTCATTGCTCAGAAGAGTAAAGGGAAGGAGGCTCTCAAGTTCCTACTTGCCTATTTTTAAAAAGATTTATACTAGATCTCCAAATGACAGCATGAGAACACTAACTAGAGGTTCTAGAAATGTCGTATTTAACTTTGCTGTAAAAATGACTATATATTCCAATTCTAATATTTGGGTTGATGACTTAATTTTCCTATTTCTGATGATACATACCCTGAACAGCTGTTGTGATCAAAGCCAACTTTCTGTAAATTGCTGAATTAAGTCTATGGCACATTTAACTAAAAAAAATGCTACTTAGATGATTCTAAAGCTATGCCACAATAACATCACATAAAACATATGAAAATTAGGGATACCTATAAATGTTGTGTTTGAAAAACAGAATCGAAAGTAATTTTGGTTTGGTTCCCAGGAACAGAAAAATCTTGCAAAGAACTATTTACAAATCAACCACCGGTTTATGTGTGAAGAGGAAACGGGCACAGTAAATCTTCAAATGAACAAAACTTACTTGATCATTTCGAAAAGCTTTGGATCTGAGACCTTGATGTTCCGAGCCATATTCCATGAAAGGTGAACCATGGGCACTATGGACTTCACGCTCTGCAGCTTATTCCACTCGTACCGTTCCACTGCCAACTTGTACTGACAGGCTGCACAAACACAAACACAGTCACAGAAGCAATCAGCCAGTTTAAGGAACAATTACCAACCAAGATCACTCTGTTTATAATAATAATTTATATCTTTTGCAACTAAACTTAATTCACAATGAGCCATTCATTCCAACTGCATTTCTATTCTTTAAAATGTCTTTTTAAAAGTGTGTTTATGCTGCTGAAAGAACACACAATACCACAGCAGCAACAAATACCTGTGAAGCCAAGTTACTGACAAGTGTTCAATTTCTTTGCTGAACATGGAGCAGTATTTCAAAAACGGTTAATTAGTGAATTTTCAAATATTCCAGATTAAAGAAGATCCAGGTTTGAATTGTCTGCATCTCACTCAATTCACAATTTATCATGATTCTACACTGCTATGGTATATAATCTCTTCTTGAGAGAAGAAGTGAGTCAGACTTTTTCATTAAGCAGCCTACTCACTCCACCCTTCTTTTAAAAATGTTTTACAAAACTTACCGTGACTGAACATGAGAGGTCTATCAGTCAATCACACAATCCTTGAGATAAACTCTTTATTGCACCATATAAAGACACATTTTAAACTACTTAAGAAAACAGGAGTTTTTTTGGAAGTACATTCTCTTCAAACACTTGACAGACTCTCGTTATAGCTACAGAATTTCCTTCCACACTCACAGATAAAAATCCTTCCGAGACCATGGTTCAAAACTGAAGAACCCTAGAGCAGTAGGTCTGAAAAACCTAATATTCCTTTATGAACTGAATTTTACAACTGTTTGCATTTCCTGCTGCTCTCACCACAGAGCTATTATTAGGTACCCACTGTCCCACCAATATTAGAGGACTAGTCCTTAAATTCATGGGAAATCCACAATGCAGTTTGCTGGGTAGAACAAACTTGTGAGAAAAAGTTAGGAAACGGCCTAAGAAGACAGTACATAAATTAATATACACATTTTACTTCTGCTAGCCCATTCAAAGCATGAGTGCCAAGACTGCATTTTTGCTGCTTTCTCTTCCCCTTACAATGAAATTATTTAAAGCTTCAACACATCATAGCTTAAAAATACAGCACATGGGGTTTTCTTCCTCTAGTAAAGCATGGCTAATTAGTAAGAACTGGCAGATTCTGTGCCACGGGCAGTACGGTATTACCCACACAGAACTCAGCACAGGCACTGCTCACACGTACCTGTGAGAGGGCCTACATTCCATGCAATGTTGTTGCACCAGCCAATAGCCTGAACCCAGTGAACAGTGCCAGCATTGATCCACACCAAATCCCCTGGTCTTTGAATGAATCTATAAACTGGGACATTGGCTTCATACAAATCTTCCAAGTTTGGCCACCAAGATCCCATTAGGAAGTTCATATTGTTCCTGAAACAAGAGGAAAGATAATGCCTTCAGCATTTACCAATGAACATGTTAGTGGCAGACACTTCAATGCAATCTGTAAAAAATGCCCATCACCATCAATTTTTTCTGCAGGTTATGAGTGACCCACTAAGAGTAGCCAAAAGGAAAGTGTCATGTATAAAATTCCTGATCATAAATCCACATTTCCCATCCGGCAATACATTAGAACTCTTGCCCATGTGAAGTCAGTTTATAGCTTCTAGTTAAGTTCTCTCTTCCTTTAAGCTTCCCAGTGTTTTATTGATGCTGAGGCAGACCAACCCTTGGTCAGATCTAGTGTGGCACCTGCGGCCAATGCTGCTTTTTCCATCACTGAGTGATCTTCTGTACAGAAGATGTTTTTTGTTCTAAACATGTACTCACACTGTCTGTGTGTGCACGTGCAGTTTGCCCACACAACAAGCAACCTCTTGGCAACATTTCAACTGTGATCCATGGGTCAGTGCTCTCAGCCAAGAAATGCTGATCCTCCTGAGCAGCGTGGAAAAACACCTCCAATATGGATTTCCTAACGATGAACTCCTCCCCGCTATGGTTATGCAAAATCCATGCTCCTCACCCATCTTTATCCTAATATTATACTGCTTTTATACTGCACCAGGAGGGATTATTTGCAATGCACAGTTTTCAAAGACAATCAAGTGCCACTGTAGAGACATTCTGTGAGGTTACTCAGCTCTCAGTTTCTCTGTCAGCCTCAGAAGGACAGTGACATGTGAGTAAAAATGCCAGTTGTGCAGAGACATGGCAATTCCACTGGTGGAAATTACATTTTTGAGATGGTTTATCTTTGTAAGGGTGGGTGAAAGAAGAACAGCTGTGAGTAGACAGGTAGAAAATACAGAAACTCTGAGATGAATCTGCAGAGCTCTGGAAAAGTTCTGAAGTCAAGAGCTTAATCCAGTTTCAACTGGGTAAGAAAAAGCTTCTCCCATACAATCAACCTCAGAGGCTCCTGTTTGAGTACTGGCATGACTAGGGACACAACTGATACTCCCTCTTTTTTTGGGTGTGCATGGACAAACAAGGATTGCTCTGTTTGTGTTTAAAACCACTCTAGGCAAGGCGCAGTAGAGAAATCTGAATCTCAGAGCTGGCTGAGTAGTCCCCCAATGCTCAGGGTAGCTCAGCTTTTCGAGGGAGTTACAAATATGTAAGTCTGAGCAAAGCCTGCCATGACACCTCCTGGGGTCTGAGCAAATTAAGCTTTCACTCTAAATGCAACACGAAAACACGCCAAAATATCAGTGACTCTGTATTTGCTTCTGACAAGAGAATTCTGCTTTTGCTTTTGACATAGGCAAGTTTCTGTACATTGTACAAATGTGGTATTCTGTATGAACTCTAGATTTTGTATTTTTTTAAAAGACTTTTCTAACTAGATGGAAAACCCATAAAATAATGTCCCCTCAGAACACCCTCAGTAATTTCCCATCTCAGGTCTGAGAAAGGCACAACAAATTTGATAAAAGTAAGAGAAAAACAGCATGTCCAGCTTACTTTTCACAGAAGTCATTCATGACACCCCAATAGCTTTCAGGGACAACAAACCATTCACAGTCACCTGGACCAATATTTATATTTACTGAGCAAAAGTTGTTATTTTCTTGATGACCTGAAATATAAGAGGAAAATAAACACACGTTATGTGTGCCTTTCTATCAAAACAATGCCAGGAAATGCAAAGACACAATCACTAAAAGAACTTACACAGTTTAGGTATTTTTATATATTTTATATGACACTTACATACACTATTTAGGTGCTTCACACAGTTAAGCTATCAGTGACATGAGAATTCTGCTCCTGTTAAGTTGGTGGAAAACAAAATTAGAACTACCTATCTTGGGGATCTGACCAATATTTCAGCAGTTCCTCACTCCTGTAGAAACAAATATTTCAAAAGCTCAGATTTTGTGTTTCAAGCTATCTCCTGACAGTCCTGGTCAGGTGCAAAATTTTGTGACTTCAGGCATCGAACAGACAAGGAGTACAAAAATCTTTCTGAAAGAGATTTCCAAATGCATGTAGAAATGCCCAGTATTTTATCTTCTTTAGACAGCTGAGCCAAAATCCCTAATGGAATTTTCTGAAGATGTACTTCAGAAAAAAACAGACCCTGAAATTTAGTCCAGATTCCTCAAGTCCCAGTCCAGGGCCCCAACACAGCACGATTCATCACGGAGGGCTGAGTCCTATTCTCAGACAGTAAAAATCTAAAAAAGTCAAAGTCTCTGACTTCTAGGATTGCACCAGACCCTCCTGGGAAGCCTCCAAAAACTTCCAAGGTATGTAAAATACAAATACTGTCCATGTAGATAAACCCAACTTTTTCTCCTTAAAGAATCCACTATTGCATGCAAGAGGTCAGCAGGGCAATTCCCTAGCACTGCAGAAATGCAGAAATTTCCACTGCGAGAGCCTTGAACACGCAGGGTTCCGCTAAGTAAGAACACTAAAAATATTGAATATGTGTATTTATCACATTTAGGCATGTTGTAAGATTTAGGAAGTCTGCAATGCAGTTAAATCCAACACCCCAGAGTGGAACCTGATTTTTTCAAGTGATTTTGATGATGATACTCACCTGGTGTCCTGCTTCCTGGAACCTTCATGTAGAGCTGCACTGTGTTCATGCCCAGGATGGTATGACCAACATGGCTTAGAAGATTTCCTGCTGATACCACACGTACAAAAGCAGGAAGTTTTGTCAGTTCATGGAGTTGTAACTTCCACCTGCAGCAAAATAGCAAATTGACAAACTGTGAATCCCTGAAACTCTTAGAAGAGTCTGGGAAACATAAACATGTTGAAAAAATTGTTAGCACAGGTATCTGTGTTACTCTTTCAATTTTGAAGTATTTCCAAATACAATCACAAATCTGACAGACTAGTTGAGGGAAAACATAATTTTGCAGCACAAGTTGGAACTACCGATCAGAAGATCTGGCATCTACGCAGGATCCTACAAGAGCTACTTCAAGTATCAAAATCCAACTCCCTTTGAGCCTCAGGTTAGTTATGCTTAGCTTCATTTGAAGTCTCGCTCCCAATGGCTTGTTCAGAGTAATAGTTAATTATCAACTAGTCTGCATCCACAGATGGAATTTCCTTTACAGAAAAATGGCATCAGTATCTAAAATTCTGTAGCAACCTATAATCACATCCACAGATGCACACATTGATCTTCCAGTGACTCTGCCACAGAAGATATCATCATAAGTGATCCTTACTCCCCAAACACCATAAACTTTTCTGCTTCTCTTATGACTGAAGTAAACCAGAACTGTACTGCACCTGGTGGGACTGACAGCCGAGACATGCTGGATCTAACTAGAGATTGAACCAAATAATTATTACTGGATAATAAAAACATACTTTCAGAGTATTTATAAAATTTTCTATGCTACCTTCATCTACTCACAGAAGGATATATAGCTTAAGTAAAACTCAGGGTTTTTTTGGGGCTCTTGAAAGGTCTCATGGCTTACACACAGCTAAGCACTGGTCTGGTCTTTGCTACATATTTTGAACCCTGTTACTGGATAAAGAAGTAAGAGTTATGAGAAGGTGGAAACAGATGATAGTATGAATGGAAGGAAAAAACCCATGAATAACAAAAATTCAGATAAACAAATAAAAAGGAAAAAAAACCCTTTAATCTTATTATTTCTATGCAAAAACTAAAAACTTGGTGTTGTCAGAAGTAACTAAGTAGTTAGCAAACAATTTAAAGCCTCACAATGAAACAAAGAGAATGGATTAGAAGGAGGACTAGAAAGAATGGTTTCTGATGGATGTTTAAACTCATTTCTGGAAAACTAAAAATCCTGGAAAGAGATGCCTGAGAAGATATTTTAGCATGTGGAAGAGTTTTGTAGCAACAGTCTGAAGACCAAAGGTAACCACTTCATGGTGGAAATGGGGGGTGCAAGTGGGATTTATCAAACAGACTGATTGATGTCTGAGAATACTAAACAGGATTTCCCAAAGGATTATCATCACGCAGAATCCCACTGTGAGCAGGAGAAATTGTAATCAACTTACTTCTTGTCATCTGACAGGTCAATGTTGGTCCCAAACTTGATTGTTTTAAAAGGTCCTCTTCTCCTCCTTCCAGAGCTGCAAATGTAACAAATGGATCAGGCAAATGTGAAAAGGGAATGATGTAAAATAGCACATATAACCAACTACAAAATTAAAAGAGTTATACCACACTTACTTATCAGAAGATGTGGATTCATTATCTGAGTGGTCCTTGTGGTGACTCTTCTTCTCGTTTTCCTCCTAGAAAACACAATTTTGAAATGATTTTTTATATATATACATACACATACACACAAACACATAAAAGAACAGATAAAATATATAGGTATAAAGTAGTAACACAGGCATAAGTACATTTATTTCAAGATATTGACAAAATCTGTGAAATATCCATGTCTAAGATTTTGTGTCGCCATTTCTTCATTGTGAAGAAAACAAGAAAAGTTAAATCAAATGCATTGAAAAAAACCTCTTCACGGCTGGATACTCCATGAAACTCAGGCCAGGCCAACAGAAAATGTCTACACTGTAAATATTTCTGCTGGCCTGCATTCAAGTTGGAAGTGAATATATTGGTTTGCTCCATTACGAGGAAGACATGGACTCCAGTACTAAAGAATTCTGTTAACTTTTTCAAAAAAGAACATCTACCTTCCTTCAAAGTCAAGCAGGTATTCTGACAGGAAACCAGGATGACTAATATTTATAAAACTAATTTAATAAAATCCATTATATAAAATCTTTTGAATTTTTCATAGCCATATGCTATTTTAGCACTAGCAGTAGCTGAGACCATGACTAGTGGAAAAAATCCAACCAATATTAAATGATGCAATTTGATCTTTTTAGCAGACTGTGCTCAAAACCCTATTCTGAAGACTTCTATTTTGGCAAGTAGATGGACATAGAAGGAAAAAGAAAGACAAAAAGGAAGAAGGAACTGTCTGGATTCTATCCAAAGATCCCTGGCTTTGAATAGGATTGTTGTTAAATCTCAAAGTGCCCTGTGTACCTGAAAAAGTCTTATTCATCCTTTGAATGAAGGACAAAGAGAAACAAAAAGGAACCTAGTGATGATGGATGTATCAAATACTGCAAGACATGTTAGAAAAGCAATGTAATAGCTGTTACAGGAATAAAGAAAAAAGATCACTTAGGGCAAGCCAAGAGAACTGTGGCTATAGAAAGAAGAAATAAAGCTTTCATTTAAACACTGGAAAGTCACCTAAGGACAGGTCAGAGCAGTGTTAGGCAAAGGACACGTGTACAGCGTCTTTGTAATTTCCAAGGGAAAAATGAAAATCATCAGTCTTAAAATTTATTTTATGTATCGCATTTTTACCACCAGTTTCTAACAGTGAGGGAGGAAAAAAAATCAGAACACCCTATGGGACACATTGTGGTGCAAATCCAAAGCTGAGGCTTTCAGTAGTATTTTAGTGCAATTTTATTATATTTATGTATTGCAAAATTATGTACAATTTTAAACAAAGATATATAGATAAATAGAGATAGATAGATATTATGTTCCCATGAGGTCATGTTCTCCTGCCCCTCTGGAATGACATACAGGAGTACAACACTGGTGCCACGGCTCAAGGGGCACCAGAAACCTTCAGCCACCACCAAACTTCAGCCAACATGCACCTGAAATTTATTACCACTACAGTGGAAGAAAAACCCTAAGTTCTAGAAGATTTCTATGCCCCCCAGTTCCCACGGTATTCCTGTTTCTTTTTTTCATCCTGTACCAGCTCAAAGCCTTATGACTAGATATTCCTCTCTGTTCTCTTCAACTAGCAATTAACTTATTTGTTTCTAGTTCTTTCCTCTAATGCACGAAATTTAAATTTAGAATTTCTCTTTCCCTTCTTACTGAAATCACTCCTGTTTCTGTGTAAAGGCAGTGAACACTGCCTTTACAATCCCCCACAGTGACCTCTTCCCTGTTTTCTAACAAACAACTGGTCAAAATTATCTTCCTGTCTTAGTTGTACCATAGCCCAATCCTTTTGTAACACCAGGTAACATAAGCCTCCAAGGAGTGCCCATGGCCAGTTTCACAAATTTACTCACAACTTCAGTAAAAAAATGTTAAAAATACCAATAAAATCACATTTCACTTCTTCATATTTAAGAGAATAAGTTAGAGTTGGGAAGGGACCTCTGGAGATCATGGAGTCCAACCCCTCTGCCAAGGCAGGAAGGGGAAATATTATTTCTAATACTTCACTCTGTCATGTAAGCCTAAGAACTTCTGAACTAAATATGAAAATATGAACTGTTATGTTTGGAACCCAACAAAAGACTAGTATTAGTGTAAACTTCTAATAAGCCACATCTAAATTAATCCAGAATAGCAGGAAGAACAAAGAAATCTGATTTCAAAACTTGTGAAATGAGAAGCAATTCAAATTATAAAAAAGCCTCGAGTTCTAAATATTTTAATGTGAATTTTGACATTATAATACAAGAGTTTAAACTAATAAACTCTTTAAAGTGTGTAATGACCATGAGTTTTACATTATTAAACTGAAATTCACACTAAGCATTTGGGAAGAACAGTATACTATTTGACCCTCTACTCAAAACAGTTTTTGAAAATTTACCTGTGCTCTTCATGCTAAGGAAAATGTCTCTTCTTCCTTAGCAGTTTCTGCTTTTTCCAACAGCCATTATTAATTGGCTCCAGAGTCAGTAAGCAGTCTGTGAATTATAACTCGAATAGTAGCAATTAACTTACCCTTAAAGACTCCTGGAATGAGGAGGCCTGGTACTGTGCATATTTAGCAATTGTTGTATGAGATCTACTGCTTTCACAACGCCAGATTTTCTTTGTTCCAGTGGGGTCCCAGTTTTCATCTGCTGGCTGCAGTAGTTGTGTCCTTACTTCTACTATGTGTTCGTTATTCGCTTCTACCAATGTCTTAGTAGAGAAGAGTCCTAGATCTAATTAACGGCAACAGAATTAAAAAAATTAAGGTTAAAATAGAATAACATAATTCAGGAAAAATGCCTGAAGTTATTGAAAGGTTTATTCTAAAATCGTTTTTACCCTGTAGCCTTCGTGACACTGCCCACCCGAACATTAATTATTGACACCCCAAACCCTTTTCTCCAGACATCCACTAGAAAATTAGATAAAACTTGGCAGCTATGGACTATATTACAAGAAACATTTTACATGTCTTGGGTAAACAAATCTGCAAACAATATTCAAATCTAATACCAAAAAATTATTTTTCAGAGCAGAGCTTTATAAATGTACTTCCATCATGTAAAACATGTTTCCTACCAGCAGTGATAGTTTATCTGTCTAGAGACATCAAAATACTGCACGCAATCAAATTACAGATCATTAGATCTAAACACTAAAACATGCACCCAGTTTCTTATAGGAAAATGTCGGGCTGTAAACTTCCATATCCACAGCCCAGCCTCTCTCTGTGCTCAACAAAATCTGCTGTATTTGTGATGGGGTAGTTTTTTTTTGATGCGACCAAGATTAGAAACAACAGCAAACTGAGAAATGACAAATTACCCTAATGACTTGGAATATACAGGTAAAACAGTATTAGAGAAACAAAATATCCACTTCTAAGACCTGAGAGACTTCTCTTTAAAAAACATTAATTTCTCCCCAAGGTAAAAAAAGAAGAAAAAAAAAAGAAAAAAAAGGTAAATTTACCTAATTTAAGCGCTCCAGCAAGGCCACGTATTACAGTAACAGGGTTGTTTGGATTTGTACAAAATTGATGTAAAGGTGGAAAGAAAGCATCTCGTTTATTTTCCAACTGCAAAATTATAATGGAATATTAGATGTCAGATCAACCTAGATTCCTTATTTATAAAACAAGAAAGAATAGTAAAACAAAAAGAAGTAACAGAAAGGAAACAGGAATTCTCTGCATTTCCCTCCACAGTGGGGAATGAACAGCTACACCATACAGTTCTTTCTAAGGCAAATGCTGGGTTCATTCCTGAAATTAATTTGTTACTGTAATTTGTTTCTTGGCATGAATTATTCCCAGGTTGCCTCAGCTTTGCAACTCAGGTTTCCTGAACTTAATTTCTTTATCTGACAGTGGCTTTGTACATTCCCTAAATCTACAGAACTCTCTGAAGAGCAATACAGTTTCTTTTCAGAAGTAAAAAAGTGCTATTTTACAGATAATGTATACAAGAAACAGTATAATTAAAAGACTACTCTCATGGTATATCTCATGTTAACCAGTAAGCTTGATTTACTTATGCTTCTCTGCACCTATAACCTCAATTTTATGCTATAGCCTCCCTCCTGATTTTTTTTTAATTGCTATGAAACCTTTAGAATGCTGAAGGCATTTCTAGCAATAAACAAAACACAACGGAGAGTTCCCAATCAGTGGCACAACTGCACAGTCTGTGGCAGCGTGGTGACTTTCCCGCTTTGTGAGGACTCAACAAAGCTGGGATGGACTTTAATGAAGGCAGATGAGTTCAGGTTCAACACCTGGAAAACATCTGGAAGCACTATTGCATCCAGCCTCAGCACACTCAGACCCAAGTGCCAGCCTCTTCCAGTCCCCAAAGTGAGGTGACCAAAGCCAAGTCGAGCTTTTTACACCGCCTGTCTGAACATACTGTGATTTATTTTTCTGCCATGAAGGAAGTGGATATCCTGTAATTTATTCTTCTATTACTAAGGAAGTTAGCTCAATGAAGCTATTATGAAACTTTATTGTCAGAACAAAAGTTGTAATGCTTGCGTAAGAAAACACGACTCAACTAAACCCTGCCTTTTCCTGGTGACATTTTGTTCCTAACATCACCTCAACTTTTATTCATTTTTCTTCACTATGTTATGAAGAAGGTTGTTATGGGCGTTCAGTTTAATTATCTGCTGCTTTATACATAAGCTGTCACTTGCAAAAACAATTTAGATATATTTTTGAAATACTGTGCATTGTATAGAATCAACTCTTTTGCTTATTCTGCCAACATTTTGAGTATTAAAAATAAAAAAATCTGAAGTGTTTTTCCTTTTGTCTACTGAAATTCTTAATTTACAGGTCCTTTAACAGTCAAACTATGTCTCAAAATTTTTTTAAGGTTAGCATTTCTCCTGCTTATATACCAGTTTGGAGAGCACCGTAATTAGAACTCAGTGATGAACAGTGCATCTTTAAAATAATTACATTATGTAATTCAGATAGCCAAACAATTACAAAAGACAGGCAGCGATGTACTTCTGCCACTAGATTTACTTACATAAATACTAGGTGTAGGTGGATTCAGCTTGTCCTTTGGCAAGGGAGGGTATGGTGGAGGCGGTGGTCGTGGAGGTGGGCATTTATCCAATAGAATACTACTGTTAGATAAGCCATTTTTACCCAGATTCCTAAAAGGAAACAAGAGCTGTCTCTGTCAATACTTGACAAATAAAATAAATGCGTATCAGTGTAATCTCTTAGGCAAAATAATGTTGTATAAGCAGAAACCATAATTTAAGATGCAAATAAAGCTCGTATGTCCTAATCAAGAATTTTCCATGTATAATTTGATATTATTCAAACTTATTCCCACTTTGCCTGCTGAATCTGCAACATCACCGCTATTAGTTAAAAATATAGCCATTTTAAATAAAAGCAAGCATGACACATTTGATAAAATTTAACAGGAAAAGAAGGTTTCAACTGCAAATGGAGAAGAACCTTAGCAGGTGGATGATCACTCCACAGGAGCCGAGGTAGCAGAGCAGAAGTCAGAAAATGGCAATGTCTCAGCCAAAAGCTGCTGAGTCACAAAAACCAACTACACCTACACTACAGACACTGAACTGAACCTGCCCCTCGCTGCCTTACACATTCTGAAGCAGAAGGAGCCACTGCTGCATAATCCATTTTTTGGAGCAACAAGGGAGAGGCCCTACCCGCAGTGTCAATGCCCCTGTGTGTGACGCCAGGGAGAACCTCTCTGCCTGTACCTGCAGCCTCTTCCTGGAGATTTCCAGGTGTGCAGGACCCACTGGACGTGTAATTTTTCCTATAATAGATGATCTGCAAAGTCTCCATTCTGAGCTTAGCCTGTAGTCAATATCCAGTCACCATCACTGGGAAAGTACTGGCAAAACCATCTCTTACGTTCTTGTTAGAAATTACTCAACTACTTCAAAATTCTTCCCACTAAACACTATTCAAATCCTTCTTCCAACCTCCTTTGATTCACTGTTGTTACATCCCACAGCACAGGATGTTTCTAATGCATAATTTAGTCATGTATCTTCACAAAATTCACTGGTTACTAAATCTTTTTTTTTATGGATAACAACAGTCTTCAGCAGAAAACACAGCTTTTTCTCAGATGAAACTCCCAGCGATAAAAACTTGTTTCTAAAACGGAGAAACATGGTACAGCCAGATATTGGGTCATGGGATCACTGCTTCACATCAAGCTAGCAGAACCCGTAAAATGGACTTGGGGCTTGAGATCAGATCAGAAAGACTCATATGACAAACACTTTAAACAAAATGGGCAAACATCTCACATACCCCAAAGCACACCTGTCATACAGCTCATTCCTTGCGCTAGGTGAGTCCAATGCCAGAATCTGACTTCCAAGAAAGCGAAAGAGTGATGCAGAAACTTTGATTAGTCATCATCCAATGTGGCAAAAAAATCACTGGCCAGCACTTAATGTCTGATGTAGTTATTGCAAAGGCTTCATTGTCCCCACATACACACACACACACACAAAAAAAAAAGCCAACAAAGGCAAACAAAAAAAGAACCCAAAAATAACACGGCAATATAAAACCTGACATCATCACACAGAATTTATTGACCACAGCTGCATGAACCTGAGATTCAGACCATCTATGCAAAGTGAAACTAGAATCTAAACAGCAGATATCCGACATTACTATAACCTCTGCATTACCAACCAGAGAAATTAAACCAAGAAAAACAAATGCATAGTATTAAAAAAAAAACCAGGTAACTTTGACAAAATTCAGTTTGCATTGATAAACAGTTCTCAGGAAATTTCTAAGTCAAGGAAAATGAGAAAAAGTGAACTTGAGGTAAAAGAGACGTTGCTCTGAACTAAGGGGACCTGAGCCGCTGCAGTCACAGCAAGGTAATCACAGTGAAAGCTCAGTAAAGCCAGAGCATATGGGGCTTTCAGGGAAGGTGACAATGGAGAGAGGAGAAACTTCTGTACACTTGGGGAAACTACAGGTCTGAAAAGGAGAGGAGAAGTGGAAAGGAACAGCATGAAGGAAAAGATCAGATGAACAAAGATATCTCATAAATCCAGCACTTGAAGCTGGTATTACCAATTGCATGCTATAATTTCCTATTAAGCTACTAAAACTCAATGTGGAAATTTTAAGATGAAAATGGACAAAGAAAAGCAAAGCTGAGATGGCAAAACATTCATAATTTAAGTGGCACAGGAAACAGATGGGCAGAATATTTAAAGTTGTCTTTAGCAGACTGGCTTCACTCGATCATAGGGGTTTTTTTCCTATCATCTTTTTTTTAAACTATGAATCAGATTATCTTACTATTAATAACAAGGCAAGAGAGCTATTAAAGAATAATTCTGTAATTGCTAGTGTGCCAAACAGAGTAATAGAAATTATAAAAAACACTACAGAAATACTAAAAATACTTGCTACCACAGTGTGAGTATCCACTGCCAGCCTCTCCGCTTCTGGAAATAAGGAATTACAGCCAGTGCAAGGGAAGTGGGAGACCTTTTTTGACCACAGCAACTGTGTTGAAAATCCCACATATTTCAGTTTGAAGAACACAGTTTTTGTGAGAGGATTTTGTAGTGGCTGAAAGGGGCAACAAATGCAATGCTCACGACAAAACACGCTTGATTTATCCCCCTAAAAGAAACTGGATACCCAGTCATCTGTGATGAAGGAATGAAGAGAAGAACAACCATTTATCTTGACTTCCAGAGGAAACGGGCTTGTCGTGGACTGTGCATGGACACCACTGTTGATTCCCAGGGAGTGGGAAGAGAAGGCAGGAGCAGCTGCCAGGCTCAGAGGGGCAGGGGCAGCACAGCGAGGAGCAGCCTGTCCTGACCCACAGCCGCAGCCCTCAGACCTCTGCAGATTGCTCCAAGCGTGAAAGCAACAACTCATGGCAGTGCTTCACCCTGAGGAACGAACTCCAACTGCCGTGCTTAGGAGAACATGAACCACACTAAGGATTAAACTGATGCCTTCACAAAAACTCTATCCAAGAAGTTGGAAAAGGTCTCTGGGATCAGCAAGTCCAATCCATGACCAATCAATCACCGCCGTGTCACCCAGACCACGGCCCTGAGTGCCACATCCAGCCTTTCCTTAAACTCCTCCAGGGACGGTGACTCCACCACCCTCCTGGGCACCCCGTTCTAATGTCTAATCACCCCTTCTGTGAAGAAATTCCTCCAGATGTCCAACCTAAACCTCCCTTGGCACAGTTTAAGACCACGTCCTCTTGTCCTGCCACTGGTTGTTTGGGACTATTTCATGTAGTCATGCGATCTCTTGAATAAAGCAATCATCACATTCATTAGAATACCTCTTATAATTATATTTTACTGTTTTCTAGGATACATTCCCACAGCTTATAAAACACAGTTTACAGGCTTCAGTCTTAGATAAGATTTTCCCCTCTGGCTGTACCTAAACACACAGCTGACCAGAAGCCCTGGTGTGACACAGTCTCAATAGTCACCCCCAGAACACTTATCAGGCAGCTGCCAGACACTTTCTAGATAAAGGATTGTTTATGCATGCTCCCACCTGACAAAAAAAGAAGTATCATGCAGGTTTAAAGCTATCTGTGTTACTATACCAATTTTAACTCTATTTTAAAATAAAACCTCTACCTCAAAAGATATTGAAGTTAACGGGATAAAACTTATTTTCTGAGAACCAAGAATCATTGTAATTTTTTACAGTCATTAAATTAATTACCTCAATATTTTTATTATTTCATACAACCTTCATGTCAGACTGAGAGAATTTATGTTTATTTCTCAGGAAGTGTGCTCTTCAAGTCCTCTGGGACTTTTCCTGTTTTCCAAGAACTATTAAAAAAAGCCTATATGAATTATAAACAGTTCTCTGGCTCGCTCTTTCAGAGTTCACGGATGTATGTTATATCTGGGCCTCTGACTTAAAAATGCCAAATTTAAGTCTAGCTACTGTTTAACCTTCTCCTTGAAAAGAGAGTACATTCCACGATGTGAACATTTTATCTGCCTTTTTCCCAAGCACAGAACAAAAATATTTACTGAACACTCTCATCTCATTGACTATGTTAATACTTCTGTGCAGACATTATTTTTTTGATTCTTCTTTTTTGTTTTTGTCTACAGGTTTTCCTCTTCCAAATATCATTTCTGTCTTCTAGAACTCTTATTTCAATACTTTTTAAAATATTTGCTCCTTTTGTTTCTATTTGGGAGATTACGACTTTCTGGTGATAATGAAGAGCTCCTAAATAACTTCCAGTTATCTATACATTTGGATTTTAGGTACAATTTACAGGTCAAAACAGAGTAACTTACAAGCATTTGTGCTTAAGCAGTTATTTTTGTTGTGAAGTCCGTCTAAGTGAATTATTATTTGAGGATTAGCCGTATGAGAATTAACAAGTTTTTACTGCCAAAGAGATTATAGTTACTCAGAAGAACAAAATTAATACCCTTTCTTCCCCCAATAAAAATCACATTTAAAATGGACACCAGGAACTGTGGATTTATTTGCTACTCTATCTCAATTCTATCAGAATTAATTACTCGACAAAGAGGAAGGAACAAGATATTTTCGAAACGTGCCTGCAGAAGGACTCGGTTGAAGCACGGGGCTGCACAACACTCACTTGCTGCAGTCCTGGTTCAAACCAGAAACACCCACCCTTCGCAATTAGCAGATACAATCAGTTGCTTTCTTACTCTGAGTTATTACAAAACCACAGAAAAACGCCTGTCAATCCCCACCAGCCCGGGAAGGAGGTGGTGACACACAACACCCAGCTTGGCTCCCCCAGCCTCCCCTCCCCAAGCTCCTCCTGCAGCCAGGGGACGGAGAGGAGCTCTCAAAGGGAATATAAAGAAGTCAAGTCAAGCTTACATTATGCTTAAATGCAAATAATGCCAGATAATTATACAACCTGTTTATCATGCAATTCTCTACCCCAGTCTTTCACAACCAGGTACTAGCTGGCAATACTCCCAGAGATCTTCCATGAATCTACAGAAAATCCTACAATAGAACCGTGGATTTTCTCATTATGCAAATGTATTTCTAATTATTTTTGAATTCTGTTCTGGTTTTGACCTCAACAGTACAGGTTGGCAGTGAATTTCATAGGTTAATTACATGTTATGTAAGAAGTAGTGTTCCTTTTTTTTTTTCTTAATGACTTTTACATCTTTCCTATTTCATTTGCTAATCACCTTGCTCTGAGGCTGTAAGACAAACAGAATCACATCAATGACTTACGTAAGAAAAGCATTATAACAAGAGGCACACAACTTTTACATATACTTGCCTTTTCTTCTGAACTGTAAATTTTCCCTTGTTGGGTTTTTTTTTTAAACTCACAGATACTTCTGCTTCTCATGCGCAGAATTTAGTATTTGCAGAGTTTAGTATTTGCCTTTTGAACAAAACAGAATCTCTTATTCTAACTCTAAGCTCTAACAGCGTTTAGCTTGTGAAATCACAATATTTGAATTTTATTCTTAAAACTTTTGCTATGGTGAAGTTCACTTGCCAGACGTAAGGTGCCTTTAGAGGAACTGAGCAATTCTGTCTTGAAGCCAAAAAAGCCCTTGGTTTGTAAATAAAATCCCCAATAAAACAAGAATTGCCTTTGTTGCTTTTAAGAACAAAACACTAATTTAATTCAGGTCCTTCCTCCACGAAGTACTTCCCCTCAAATAGACTTAGGCTCTTTTCCTGTAGACCGCGGAGCTCTCGAACTAGTAATTCACTGACTTCCCAGACTGGGCTCAGGGAGCAGCGACTTCAGGAAGGACAGAACAAATTTCTTCTGGCCCAGGCTCCAACAGAGCCCTCAGAGCAAGGAGAAGTCTGCCCACTTCAGCCTCTGCACTGCCCTTCCCACTCCTCAGTTAATGGATTTATTGCCCCTGTGTAAATGCTGCTGGCCATTTATCAGACCCTTTTCCAGCCTGTTTAGCCCAGACCACCCTTCACTGAATCAACAAATCATTAAGGTTGGGTAAGACCTCTGGCACCATGGAGTCCAACCCACGACCAAACATCACTTTGTCAACTTGACCATGGCACTGAGTGCCACCTCCAGTTGTTCCTTGAACACCTCCGGGGATGATGGCGACTCCACCACCTCCCTGGGCAGCCCTTTCCAATGTCTTAACACCTTTTCCATGGAAAAATCCTCTGTCTGCTGTCCTGTATTTTTATCATTTTACAAGGCTCCTTGAGCTCATCTCTCCCGGTCTCCTGTCACATTTCTCAATGGATTGCTCTGTACTTTCCCTCTTTGAACATCAAGCAAAAAGAACTATGAAAAGGCCTTATTAGCCCCTTAATACACATTACAGTCAAACCTACGCCTCTCTTTTGTCTTCCGCAATCACTCCAAATTGGTAAAGTTTTTAAGTTCAGAAATGCTTCAGAGTTGTCAAATGAGTCTTTCCATGTATCACCATAAAAATGACAACTTCCAGCTGCCACAAATTTTCCCAGTTACTCAGCTGGGCTCTTCAGAACTGTCTGAGGATCTCTTACCTCTAAGTTTCCTTTGGACCTTTGGCTGTTTTTTCAAGGCTGTGAACAAACTTTAATAATTAATGAGGAAAAAAAAGTAATAACCAAGATATTTCTTACTTCTTTTATGAGAAACAATACAAGTCAACTCAGGAACTTCTCTACACTGTTTAAACTAAGGACTTGACCTCAGATCAGTTTTAGAAAAGACAACTGGTAGACTCTCAACTGAGATGGATACTGGGTTTTTATCCCTACTTTAGGATGTTAATTAGATGCACCAGTTGAAACACTGAGTGAGAAATCAGCTGGTTTCATTTCAGTAGAAATAAACACCTCGAGTGTTAAATCTCAAGTCTTGTGATAAAGTTTCATTAATTCTCCTTTCAGAAAGATTGCTCACAGGGAAAAGATACTTACATTTCAAAGAGCACGGAAAAGAGCTTTTGATAACAGTCTCTTTAAGGAAACCTGATACACAACCAGACCAAGAAGCACACTCTTCTTTTTTCCCCCTATTAACATCTGGCTTTTCTAATAACGAATGCAGAGCAGTTATACTTAGCATATTTTCTTCTTTTAATTACACAGTTTTCACTTACGCTCAAAAATTACTTAGGGTTGTGTTGGTTTTTCGCTGTTCTGTTGTTGTTTTGTTTTGTTTTTTAAATGACCTTAACAGGAGATTTTCTCTAGGAATTGCAGGAAGGATAATTAATCTAACTGTGCACTCTTTTATCTGTTAATTTAGCCTGCTCAGAGGCTTAAAGAATTTTACTTTACTATGTAAACAGTTTACCAAACATAATTTAGTTGGTTTATAACCACCTTAAAATTCACCGTTTCAACCAGTTTTACTGGCAGGGAAGACTGACCAAATCACACTTACACTTCTCAGAGTCATCTCCTCAATTCCCTTTCATCCCGCAGTTTAACAAGATGAGCAAACTGCTGCCCCACTGTTCTCCAGAACAGCATCTTAATGAGATTTGCATATCTGAGTCAATAGCTCAGCTCCTGCATTTCTCAATTCCTTGTGGCTTTCAGTGACATTGCCTGGCCCTTCAAGGGAAGCTCCTTGTACAAGTATCAATTGCTGTGCCAGCACCCCATGTCTGACCCCTTCTCAGCCTCCTCAACAACCTCATTTCACCCCACGAACAGAATGGGGCTCTGTTAAATATTTCCTTCACATTCGCACCAAGGAAGATGGATAGAAAGAAACTTTTCAGCCTCCGCAATTATCTTGCCCTACTTAAGTGCTCACTTTAGTCTTTGGCAAAACAAAGCATTTACCAAGTGTGTTTCTACAGAGCAGACAACCTATTCACACGTAATAAAAGAAGACTCAAACTGAGTTTTCTCTTTGGCATGTGTTTTGCATTTTATGGTACAAAGCATCTCCTTTCACCTAATGGCTTCACTCGAGCAGCTTTTATTAAGGCAACACGTGTTTATGTAAATGCAAAACGACAGTCTCCAAGCCCTTATTTTTGTCTAACTAATTCTGATTTTATTTTATTGTATTGCCAGACTTCTGAATGCCTGTTCTAATAAACTGCTTTCACTTTAAAAATCACCAAATTTCCATACTTCTGATGCTCCTTTGTTCTTAAGCAACACACAAAACCCCTGGAACATCAACAGGTCACTTTTTGGTGGTGAGGATTACCATGCTGCTTCCTGATAAAACCCCTCCTGTGAGACGAGGAACTTCATTATCCTGCAGTTCACTCTCCTGCAGGAGGTCAATTGTAGTTACCTTGTGAATCACCTCTTGTGCATTACTTAATCCCAAACTGCTGCTAATTCCAGGGCTTTTGTGCTCTAAGCACAAACAAATCTGTAGGGTCTGAAAGATGCAAAAATTGGCTCCTCTCAGACAAGACTTTTTTTAAAATCTGAAAGCATCTGAAGAAAAAAAAAATCTAACAAACGACATCTGAGGACTTCAATGTGATTTAAAAAGAATATAAACACCCTGGTTTTGAAGTAAGCATATAGTAAACAGAGCCTAATGCAGAATAATGAGGAAGAAAATAAAAATGATTAATCTAGTGCTCCAGCTATAAAAAAAATCCGAGTTACAACCACCTGTTCCTACCTGTTAAAATGTCTATTTTTGCCTAGAGAATACCACAAGACAACAGGGCAACAGATTGTATCAAATGACTATTGTCAGATACCAAGAAGAATATGCCAGAAGATAACAGAATATAATTATCCACATTACAGATGAAGCCAGAATGTCTTTCTGAACATATGAAATAAAATTAGGGAATGTATGTAACAACTGACAGACAAGGATACATTTAAGGCCCAATACAGTGTGGCTCCAATATATAAGAACTAATTCTACAGCACAACTCCCCTCTCCCTGTGCATGAGGCTTTTTCAACACAGGGGTCTGGGGTCTTGTCTGGTCTTTCTATCTGTTGTGTTTTAGGGTTTCTTTGTTGTTGTTTGGTTTTTTTTTTTTCTTTAAGGAAAAAATCAATTATTTTCATGTTTTCTACTGTGGGTAGCTTTTCCGCAATTTTTGCAGTAATTCTAAAAATCAACACATTTAGTCACAAATTCGTACTTGAACCTCAAGATACCACTCACAGAGACAGCACCCAAATATAATCAGTAAGAACTTTCAATTCTTTGTTTTTGCATCACCTTGCACTGTGCTAATATAAAGGTCAAAATGCAGCACTGAAGTTCAGAGTAGCTTATATATTAGCATGTAAACATCTTCGATTTTACTATGTGTAAACTGTGTTTTTTTGGCAAATCAGCGGGCCTTTCAGCAGATTATCTTTTAAAATTCTCCCTTCCAGACATTTTTCTTAATGTCAGCCACGCACACAACAGCAGTAACAAGGATGTTCTGCCCCAAATTCTGATCCAGAGCTGTCATGTGTACTGAACATCTTAGAACAAAGCAAGGGCTAAGCAGCTACTCAGCAAAAGGCTGGGAAATCCCTGTCTTCAACTTTATGAATATAAACATATCAGACATATTAGAATGGTGGGGACCTCCCCTCCCCCCCATTAATACGTTATATAGTGTTTATATACAGAGTATCATTTTTATTAGTATGAAATAACAGGTAACCATAGATGAGTGACTGTATTTCTCAGAATCTCCTGTTATTATTATTCGCAGACATATGCAGAGTTTCCAGAAAAGTATTGTTTGCCTAGAAGAAATCCTGTCCCAAAGCCTATAAAAGTGGTCCAGACTGATGCATTCCTTGACTTCACAGCTGCTAAAAAAAACCCCAAGTCTCTCCCCCACTTAACCCACTGCCCACCTTTCCTCATCATCCAGCTTCTAAGTCCTCTGCCTTGTTGAATGAAGGCGTAGACAGGCTGAAGAGGGAGCTCTCAATCTCTCTTCCGTATGAAAGCAAGGAAAAACAGCACAGCTAACACCTTTTGAGCTGTCTGCAAACTACACGGGATGAAGCATTAGCTTACCTCCCTCGATAAATTATGATTCTGTGAGCCTGGTACTGACTGTAAGAAGCCACGTGAAACACCTCGGCGAGCCTTCCTTTATCTTGGAAATTAAGTATCACTAGGAATAGTGTATCTCCACCAAAAAGCACAAACACAAGGACTTGCTGGTTCGCAGGCTTTGTAGCTAACAGGGTAAATGTTTTGCTACGGAACAGGGCAGATCTCTCCCAAAGCAGCACACTGAACACATCAAAACGCAACATTTCACTAGAGTGAAACACTTCCCATTACTCTCTCAAGAAAGCTAGATTCCAATTTGGGAGGCAGATCACTTAAACTTCAAGAAAAAACTTAAAAGTCTCTAATAATTTAAATTATGACTATTTTCAATGCGCTCATCCTAACACCACACACTGAAGTAATTTTCAGACTTCTACTAGAAAAAGCACATACATGGTCCCAATTGAGGGAAAAAAAAAAAAAGCTGTTAAGCTGTTAATTTTTAGGAATGTAGCATGTGTAGCAATGTCACTTGGAAATGAACACTACAGTAAGACTTAATATTTGAAAGATGACAAAAGAGGCTCCCTAAAGATTTTTTTCCTCTTCCATGAAATTTATCTTGGTAACAGATAGTGACAGACTGCTATATCATGGATCAGTATTAGTCATCAAATCCCACAACATTAGGAACTATGAGCTCTCAATCACAGTAACAGATGCAGGGTTTTTTGTAGAATGATATAAACAGGCTTTTATACTATTTCTTTAATATCAAAAAGAGTAATGCACAAACCCACCATATTTGCCATATAAAACATATATCCTAAATGAAATGTATTGGAGTAAAATATATTGAGGTGATAAAAATTCCAGCAAGAATTCTAACAGAGAAAAATACAGATAACATTTCAACTAAAAGAACTGCAAACACAGTTCAGGATGGAAAACAGTGGAGTACAGCCCAAAACATTCAATAACCATATGCTTATGATTAAAGGGAATTCTGTGAACTTTAAAGGCATCTTGGGTAACATTTTCAAACACAGTGACAACTGAAAAGGACAGCTACAGAAATTACAGTGCTTTAAATGGTCATTTCAATTTCTTAGCGTGTTTGGATTTCGAACAAATTTTTTTTTAAGAAAGCAGGCAAATCTCTCCAACAACTACCAAGAAAATCTGAGGACTTGGAGATATTTTACATAGAGAAGGCTGCAAGCAGCAAGCACTAAATGTGAATTTGCAAAGCTAATGACTACCTGACAGGCTCCCTGCTAGCACATGCACCAGAGATGAACACTGACAGATTTAGCTGCAGCAGTTTAAGTTCTTATTGCTCTGGGTTCAACCAGAGCATCCTCCTCTGCCACAGGCCACTGGCTGTTGCAGGGGAGGCTGAATTTCCTGCATTTCTAACACCACTGCGGCCTACAGCGAAAGATCTTTGCCACAAGTCACTGCTAAGAAGCGTTATCTAAACTTTACAGCCCAGCCTCCCACATTCTGCGCCATTCTGCACTGCCAGTGATGAAGACACCTGGGAAAACACCCTGTAATTTGCACAGCCACACTGCAATCGCTGCCAGCTTTCTAGTGGCTGGCCTCACATTTTGCCCTCATCTAGTCTGCCTTTGATCTAAAATGATCCAAGCTTACTGACTCAAGATAAAACCAACAACCGCACACCTGCTGATCAACTGAAACATAAGATGGACCAAGACCTGAACTCCTGAAGAGTCAAAAATACCTAAATGCAACATGACAGACTCACAACCTGCTGCACAACAAAATTTTTAACGCAATTCATCACCTGAACAGCTCCTGGGCTTGAGCTGTGGATGCTGAAACCACCACTATCAAAAAAGCCATTTCTGGTACGGAGCTGAAGGACAAGCTGATACACCAGATGGCTGTGTGACTGCTCAGGGGGACATCAACAGGCAGGAGAAAGGGGCCAACAGGGATCTCTGGGAATTCAGCACAGTCCTGTCCTTGTCCATGCCAAGTCCTGCAGCAGGGGGAGAATAACCCCATGCACAGGTACCCAGAAAATAAAGCTTTTTTTACGTTAGGGGTGACCCAGCATGGAGGGTTTGTCCAGGCAGATTGTGGAGTCTTTCCATCCTTGGAAATATTTAAAACCTGGATGAACTCGGCTTGGAGCAATCTGCTCTAGCTGGCCCTGCTGGGAGTTGGGAGGATGGATGAGATGATCTCCAGAGCTCCCTTCCTGGACCTCCCACCTCGACATTCTGCGATTATTTGTTACTTTTCCAATGAGAACACTGATTTGTGATGACAGACCAAATCCATCTGACTCGTCGAGATAGATTCTGAAGAGGTTAATAGCAGCACTGAACAGGACTTCTTTAACATTCACCATTTTCAACATGTAGATTGCTGCTGTTTGTTATCTAAAGAGAAGCACTTGTATAGCACCTACAAACTACACCTATAAAAGACAACTCGTTACCGCATAAAATAAAAGAAGTCCGAACAACTTATTTTGCTTTCGTAGGAGCTGTATCGAAGCTCCTGATAAAAATTATGCTGTAAACCCCATGAGAAGGATACACATTTTGAAGGAATAAATTTAT
>WBMY01010620.1:46654-111654 GCA_013397315.1 Donacobius atricapilla | reverse complement strand
AAGAAAACTCTCACCATGGATTCTGTAGCTTGTGATTAAATTACAACACTCACATTTCACAGAGAAAGATCTGCTAGAATGCTCTATAAGAGGCCTACTATAAAGTAGCACACTATTGATATTGTTAATAAAACCTATATAAAAATATTAAAACTGACATTAATGCAACATTAATAAAACTTAATATATATGCATTGACAATTATATTCTTTTGAGCCTAAACCTGAAAAATTTACATGAATAAACAGCCTTTTTTCCATCCTCAAGAAAAAGCTGTTGAGGAGATGACTTTGAATTCTCAGACATTTACAGATCATCAAGGCACATCACTTTTGATATTAATAATACAGGTAGGCTCAGGCTACTCTTCCAGACAACGCTTTGCAAATGTTCAGTTTTCCTGTCATTAAAGTCCAGTGATCTGCACTGTTCTGTGCTCAAAACTTTTATGCAGATTCAAGTAGTTTTCCTTTCAGAAACCAGATTTTAAACTGTTTTCTCACACACTCTTCTTTTGTTATTGAGCGGACAGATGGCTCAGGTACCTGAGTTGATTTTAATGAAAAATAAGAGAGTAAAAAATCAAGTAAGGCAATCAGACCATTTTGACTCCACTGGTAACCTGCTTTCTAAATAAGCAGAAGTCAGTAAATTCCATTTCCTTCCAACTTTAGAAGTCTATAAAAACCAGAGCACTAAAAAGATACTGTTTCTTGCTGATATCTGACACAGGTATTTTAAAGAAATGTTGCCATTTATCATTAACTGGACACAACTGAAACACGACCTCACAGAAAACCCTAAGTCTTGACACGAATAGCACGAATCTACTTTAGCATGCAAAGAGCTTGGTTTCCTAATAAATGTTGCATATCAGTGACTGCAAAGCTGATGCTTACATAGTTGATTTCAGGATAACAACTAATGAGTTAAACATTTCATTACAAATTCCCAAACCTACAATTACATTTTTGTATGTATAAATGACTTCTTAGCTATGAGCCAATGCAAAAGAAAATTGGTGAAAATAATCCATTTTTATATTTACTTGTAACTGAGATTTTATTTTGGAAAGGATCCACTTTGGAGGATCCCAACGGTGATGAAGTTTCCTCCTAGTCTGGTTTTCACTTGTCTTTTAGAAGGGAAGGGTTGCTACACCTATTATAGGCAAAATGTTTTTGTTAATTACAAATTGCATTATGCATGTCACACCTGTATATGTAATTTCTTAATTCCTCTATGGAGCTTCATTACTGACAAATAGTTCTTTAAATCAAGAGTTCATTTGGTACCTGTGGAGAATGTTACAGACTCAGAAACTCTGCTGAGACCTCGATGCAATGGACACAGGAAATGGCACCACGAGCTTTCCTTGCCTTTCCAAACATATTTTCTCCATGGAAAAGAGCCAGCTCCTACTGCAGTTTATTACTTGCCCACTTCATGGGCAATAACACAACAGTGAAGAACTTCTTTTATACAGAGAAAATATAAATGTGAATTCTAATTTAAGCAAGGGGCAGTAAGCTGCACAGGCTCCAAATCGCCTTGTCATGTTTAAAAATGGTACTGCTTATTTAGAGGAATCTTTTGAAAATCATAACACAGTTTTAGTTTTGAATAATCATGTTTTACACAAAGTGTTCCAGCGTTATCTCAGCCTTTGCTGCAGCTAGTTAAGACAGTTAAATATCTACGTATGTAAGCCCGCTGTAATTTCTTCGGCATTAAAGTAACATGCATTACTAATTAAACAAGAAATGCAGGCAGTTTTGAGGAAGAAAACAACATTGTATCAACTGTATAACCCATCTGGTAAAAATGAATTAAACCATTACGGTATTTTCCTACAAAACTCTTCATTGCATTAACAAGGTTTGTCTTGGAAAAAAGACATTCAGGCTGGAATTAAAAAAAAAAAGCTCCATCTTCAAGTTCTAACACACATACACAAAACACCCTTACACACTTTAATCCCTACGGATTCTTACTGGCATTATAATATTTTTCTGCAAGTAACTGTGGTGCTGAGTCCTGCATATTAATTTTTAAAGATCACATGGAAATAAAATATGGTAATGATTACATCATGGCAACAATGTAATGTCAAAAATAACTACAACATTCAGCTTCCCATGAAATATGCACACTCCCCCTACACCAAAAACCAAAATCACGACATTTCACGTTAAAGACGCAACAAAAATATGTACAAGTATTCCCCTTTAAAAAACTTTTCTACAAAGGCAGGCAGCTGAGCACTACGGAAATGCACTCTTTGATTTATGATCATTTCCTTTGGCCTGAAAAGAGTTCACTTAACACACAGATTTTCAACACCGTAAAGCGGTGTTCAGGTTTAACCTACGTTTTATTTGAATCTACACCATCAGCTCTAGGGAAAATGTGCTTTTACAAATGAGAGCCCTCCACCTGTAACTTGCCCAGGAAGGCTCCTGAGCGCAGCCTAAGAGCAAACTGAAGCTGTACCTGAGTGGAGTTGGATAGTTGGTTTTTCCACGGCTCCTCTGCGCTGCTGGTCAGGTTTGTGCGGTTATGAGGTAGAGAGAGTGCGTTTCGCTGCAGGTAAGGCACGTTTCCATTACTTCCACTTTCTGTTACGTGATTATTGCCTATCAAAAGAGTGTCTGTACTACCCAGCGTTCTTGCTGTGCTGCAGGGAACGGGGCCTGCCGGGAAGGGTCCATTAGCCAGAGGCTGCCCGGGGCAGGCGGGACGGATTCCGCGCTGAGCGACGTTAGGCACTCTGGTCAGGGCAACCTGCGGCTGCTGGCCAGAGACGGAGTTTGTAGGCAGTGATGAATCAGCTGTTGGCCCGTTAGGAATTCCAGTAGATCGTACCTGTGCAACTCCTGTTTGTCTCATCTAAGGGAACACGAAGAAAGCACAACAACGTTGGCTGCAGGACTGACAAAGGAAGGGTCATGCAAGGTTTGTGTACTTTTACTGCACTGGTCGGTTCCAATTTTACACTCGTTTTTAGATCTTGCTTTTGAGAACCAAGACGACTGTCAGAGTCATCAAAATGCTGAGTAATTTTAAATAAAGCTCTCAGCACACTTTTTTTCTTGGCCCTTCAGTCTGAGTGTTTTAGTGCTCATGCTGGACTGAGTGGGAGAGAGAAGTGAACAACGACAGGACGAGAGAAATGTCGAGTATTTTCAAGCAGGACTGCTTTTAGATATGTCCACTCATTTTACTTTGGAAGTGTGGCTTGAAAACGTTTATATTAACCAGCTGTCCTATAATAAAACAGAGCTAAACTCATTATGTTTCAACCACTAATCCACAACTATCCTTTATCCAAAAAAAATTGGCATAAGGCAGCAAAGGGCACGAGAACTCTGTACAGCAGAAATTCTTTAGAATTCTAGAAACATAACAGTATCCATTACTGACAAAAGTGGTGTGTAGATAAGAGAAGTATTTTTGTTCTCACCTGCTGGTGTTGCTGCATCAAGACAAACTGACTCTCCAGCTGTTCCAGCATAAGTTTCTGTGCTGGATTTAGATTATTTCGGTTTGCACGCAGCTGTTCCAAGTGCTAAAAAAACAGCAGTGTGGTTCATAATCATTAAAATTGCATGGGATTTTGAGTAACTTTCTTGCATAAAATACTAAAAAGTATCCATGAAGACAAGACTTGTAAAGCTGAAAATAATCAGGATTTCTGTTGCAGACTCAAACACCTTTCCATACACTTTCTTGCAAACAAACCTTATTATTAGTTACTAAAACTAAAGAGACTGTAAATTATTTGAGTGTGTAATTACTGACACACTAAAATTAAGTGTGCTGGTACCATAAAAGAAAACTACATTTAAGTATGATTACAGAGAATTCTTATCATAATTATGTACATTTTAACACCTTTTTATATTGTGCTAACTTTGTATTGTATTTATTTTATTAATACTTTCCATGACAAGGCGAATTAAATAGATAGGCACACATGAAAATGTCTCCTGAAAAGGTAGAAAAAACCCCACCACAACAAAACAGAAAAATTTGTGATTTAATTAGTGAGAACAATGTCTTTAAGTTACAATACTGATATCGTTTGCAATAGATACATTTAGGTATCTATTATCTATTAGGTATCTATTACCAAAAATTGTGATCTCTGTACTCATTTTAAAATACTCAGCACCCCGCATAATTCTACCAGGAAGTCTGCTGCTGCTAAGTGGTATGACTTAAAAAGCAGATGAAGATGGTTCATGCCAAAATCCATGGATTAACAGTACCTTCCACACTGAATTCCCTCTGGAGGGGAATGCAATAAATAATATATATACACAACACACATATATGCATCTATATTTACATGCCATATCCATCCAGCCTTTGAGTTGCCAATTTTGAAAGGCCAGCTTTGAAGATAGAATAAAAGCTTTTATTCACTCTCCTCTTGCATCATGCATTTTTGGCTTTCTTTTTTATACGTGCTGGAACCTTGTCAAGCTATTCCCAGCACACCCAGTCTACTCAAGAGAGGCCTACTGAGGTTCTGCTTAAAGGAGGACATTAGGTCTGGAAAAAGGTGAGACTGAGAAGCGGAAAAAGTAGTAAAACATAAAATAGGCAGAGGAAATAATGAGAATGCTTGCAAGAGAGAGAGAAAGAGAGAGAATGACTGATGAAACCAAAGGGGTGGGGAAGCAGGAGAAAGAGGAAGGGAAAATTATACAGTGTAATAAAGCCAATATTGTTCAGACAGAGAAACAGCTGAAGAACTATATTGGAATTGAGGGGAACACTGCTCAGCTAATGAGAATGCTTTCTGCCTCTGCACTGTGCTCCCTTCTATTTCTCTTTGCATCCAAAGCATGTGCAATGCACGGGTAAAATTTTCCAGCAGGGCCGGATTTTCAATATATAGAATTCCTGCTGAAGCTCGCTGCATGCCCTAATGAACTGAAGAGACAACAAAACTTCTGACAAAAAACACCCAAAGTAAGATTTCTAAACTAAAATCTAGCATTTCATTTAACTGTGTGAGGTGACACAAAATACGGAAAAGCAGCAGCAGATTTCATTTGAGTAATCATTTTCTAGAATGTGCTTATTTGTTAATGCAATTTGATACAAGAAGCAACCTCAGAGGAAGGGATGATATTACAATAACACTTCTACACCTCTTTAAATATCCCCCATATTACAGCAAGTCACAAAACTCACTTGGTACACGAGTGTGACAATTTGCATATCTGTCTTTAAAACATCTCAAGAAAAAAGACTTACTCTATGTTCTTACTTTATAAATTACAGAATTCAGACAATGTAAGGGTTCAGTTTCTGATAGGGATCATTCAGTTCACTACTAGAACTTATCTCACATAGAGAGGCCACAAATATTAGAAGAACTTGAACTACATCCTGGGAATTGCTGGGGAAGTATTTTACACTGAATATCAGGAATGGGAAACTAGAACACGTCCCAGGTTTATTTTCTTAAAAGGAAGAAGGAAAGAAAAAATATTTAACAGAGCTTCTGAAGATCTCCCATACATACCTGTAATTTCTGTGGTGTCAAGCACCAAGAATGAATTTGTTGCTGTACAGGAGGATGTGACACTGTATGGCCACTGCTCCAAACATCTGAAGTATTCTGAGAGAAAATGTTACATTAAAATGTGTGACTATCAAAGGGCCAACATAATTTCTTTTACTATCTAGATTTTATCTTATTTATGGAAGAACTACTAATTGTTTCAAGAGTAATAATATAAAAATATATAATAGTATGTACTAAAATAACCAAGTCTCATTCTACCATTCTCAACAGTATCAGAGTAGTCTGAGGAAAAAGTTAATTATACCTAATACCATAAGGAGAAACAAGCAAATCAAATTATGCAATTAACTTAAATGTATGCTACTTTTAAAACTGAATACTTTATCTACTATAACACTATTACATGATGATGAAACACTTGAATTCTAAATATAAGCAAAGGCAATAGACAGGATGACATGATTGTCTCCCTCTCCATCATCAGACTACAACTGTACTTCTTCACTGACACAACTACAACTGCAGCATAGTGCCACCAATCTGCACTGCCCTTATGCACCTCCTGTCTGAGCTGGAATCTGATTAAACACACCACTGAAAAATGTTTTTTAAAATTTCTAAAAACATTCCCCACCTTGATGCCAAAGGATTAAAATTTACAGCACAAATTCTGTGCATGCTGCATCATTTCAATGCATATTTCCATATAATTTTGGTAGGGGGCTCTAGTTCATCAGAATATATACCTTTGTTGGACTAGATGTTCTTTTCCTCTTGGCAGGACTGGTCAGGTCATCTACTTGGCTAGAAGGAATCATGTGTAGTGGCAAGGATTGCTGTGAAATTGGTGTTTGAGTGAGGCCTAGTACAGGTTCAGTATTTGGATGATGAGGTTTACAAGCCTAAGAATCACAGAAGGAAGACAAAAATATGGTTCTATATATTCTTAATGCTTTCCTTTCAATTTTATAATTTTAACAGCCCACATACATTAAAAGGGCCGAGTAGATATTCTGAAGCTGATCTCAATAACTGAAAAATCAGTTTCCATATGGTCATCAATGGAGGAATGTGTACCTTTCACGGGATTATTAAACCACTGCAGCACTTCTATTTAAGATGAAATCTTTTAAAATCATGAAAATCCACAAAGGTTCTAAATTGGTACCCCCATATTTCTCCCACATTATAGGGAGCTCCTTGATCTAATATATCCCTCTGCAAATAAATCAAAGGCTTCTTTCAATAAAAGCCAATCCTGTGCTCAATAAAATAAGCTTGACCACTACCGATTGTAAAGAACCCTTAAAGCTGGGCACCTGCAGAACATAACCCAACTTCTCACCTGCTGTGCTGTGTTCATGGCACCCTGCCTGGAGGTAAGCTCTGCGGGGATTGGTAGGCTCCATGCCTCCTCAATACTAGGAAGTAATTTAGTTTTATTCTGTAGACTACCTTGTGGAAGGTTACACAACTGAGCCTAGGAAAAATTATGTAAAAAGCAAATTTAACACAAGCCTACTTTAGTAAGAGCAAGTCCATGTAATCTTCCTAAATGCTGTAGCTAATTATGTCTTAAAGAGAGGATAGATTTAAAATTTTGGGGTTTAGAAAGGTGCTAGGTATAAAGAGGGTAACCAGAATATAAACCTTTGTGAGAATCAGAACAAAGATGAGCTCTGGATTCAGAGGTCTCATAATTCCTTTTTTCTGAAATTGCAAACAAGAGTGAAAGATAGTGTCTTGGTATTCTCACTATATGTTATGAGAACTTAAAAAATGTAGACAAATACAAAGAAAAAAGCAAAATGATGTAAAACAGTATGTTTTGATTAAATGTGCAAAATAGGGTTTATAAGGAATTAAGTTCCACTTAAAAATGAAGAAATAAAATATTACAGGCTATGATATGCTTACAGTACACATGAAAACAGGTTAAACACACCACAAACAACTGCAAGTTAAACTCAAGTGTGACTTCTCCCCTCCCCTCTGCTGTGTGCTTGTAGAGCATCTCCCCTGCTTAAAACGTTAGTTTTACCTGTAAATACTTTATCCGTGCTGCAAGTGCAGAGGTATTACTACAATTTTTGCTCCTAGTTGCATTTAAGTAGCATTTAATGGCATCCTGAGGCTGGTTGCAGGACTCATAGAGTGTGCCTAGGTCCATCCAGGCTGCAGCATGGCCATGGTCCAATTGTACAGCACAGATATAGGCCTGTAAAGCATCCATAGGCTGATTTTGCTGTTGGTACAGCACACTGAATAGAAAGATTAGTGAAGTTGAGAATTAATAACAAAGTCAAGACAGAAGCAACTCAAATATACACATCCCGCCCGCAACCCCTTAATAAATCTTGGCATTATATAAACCACAGTTGTAAGAGTATAAAACTTTAACATGCAAAATTTACATACGTTACATATTCTGTATTTTAAAACACTGAGAAAGCAAATATTAGTTCATTATTTAAAATTCAAATCAGACAAGTCTGACAACATGGGTATATAAAGAAAAAAGACTTTACAGTCCTTCTGAGTTCACAAAAGAGTTAAAAAGCTGATATTCTTTATATATTAGCAAGGAATTGTATCATTGTATTACCCTGTATCATTCTTACCCTATTGAACACCATGTATCTGCACTTGCTTCTGATTTATCAATAGATTGCCTATAAGATATAAAGGCATCCTGAACTTTCCCAATACTTGAATAGCACCTGGGAGAAGAAAAAGAGAACTTTGGTAGTATTTATAGAAGGTAATCATTGAGCATGGCTTACCAAGACTGATCTGATAAATGTTAAGTCATGCAAATACACACTCAACATTTGCTGTTTCTGAATGCCAGGCACAAGCAGACTCAAACATCTCGACGTGAATTACTAATTATTTATTTAAGCACCCCAAAACTACTTAAACCCTGTATTTCTACATTTATAAGGAAAAGCAATCATCGCACGTTTGACAGACTTGCATTTCTTTCACCTGTGATACCTTATCAGTCAATAGGAACAGTATTTATCTATAGATAGCATTAGAGTGAAACAATTAAGTTACCTATTTTATCAAACAAAAGGCTATAAAACTTAATGTTCTACAAAACAGAATTATTGAGAGATACTGACCAACTCAACCAGGATGGTCCCTGACTGCCTGGGAGGTTTTTTATGTGCATTTCTGGCATCTCAATCATATTTAAGTAACAAACAATCAAGTGAGTTGGACTGGATATACAGAGCAACAAATTTTGTATAAGCTTGTGTGACTCTCTGTTTTTTTGTATGTCTTCCTTTAATTCCTCACGTACAAATTCAAAGATATTCTGGCATTAAAGAGAACTAGAATTTTACCTCAGGGAACAATACCTACAGTTCCAAAATTAAAAAGCTGCAAATAAAGACAAAATCTAATATCCATCTATATATATTTACTAGTTTAATCAACAATAGCTGTGTCCTGTTTTGTTTGTAACAACTTTCCCTGTTGGAAAATGAACTGACAACTTTCAAAACACATAAACAACCACAGAACATTTATTCTAGTAAATGATAAAAAGCAAGCAGAACAGTACAGGCAAAGGTTTGTCAAACACGCTACACTCTTGAGTATATTTCTGAGGCACACTAGGAAAGGAATACAATAAAATATAGCATTACTTTGCCTAAAATCATCCATTAAGTCTGAATACAATGTTTGAGGAGATTGTTTCAATGACAATCTAACCCGATGTCCAACAGACACGTTTCACTCTGCGCATCACACACATAAAGCCTCTCAGGAGGGTGGCACTAACATCAGGCCCCCATAAAACTTTGGCAGATGGAGTTTTTCCAGTGGGAGAGAAAGGAGGTGGTGATGTATTTTGTAAGATAGCTTTAACCAACTTGTTATCTGGTTTGAGCAACAAGCAGAGGAAGGAACAGCACAAGGGGGTACATGAGGAGGGAAAAAAAGAGTGAATGCAGGACCCCATAACCCTGTTCTTCTCCTCCTGCCAGAGTATGGACTGGAGACATGGGGCACAGAAACATTTTTGCTCTAGTCCTCCCTGTGAAGCAAAACAGATTCTCCCACTGAGTTTTCCACCCTCTTTCCTGCATTCTGCCCCTTGTCTGCAGGGCCCTAGGCTTCACCCTGACCACCTGAGAGCAGAGCACCGCAGCGGCACGTGTGGAGGAGCTCCAGCTCTGTCCTGCCTGGGAACTCAACTTGCTCAAGGTACCTGGAATGGGACTACTGAAGCAAAAACCGCGTTTCAGCTCAGTGGAAGTAAGATGCACAAGATGATCCCTGGCACATTTTCTCTTTTCCCTCCACACTTGCCCTGCCCCACATACTTGGTGCTGGCTGGAAATTCCTGTCTTACAGGAACAGCTGGAGAAATATTATTAGCATGACAAAATCAAAAATAGGTTCCAGCTGTATGCGACCAGAATCCCCAAGAATGTCAGCTGGAAGACACTGAGGTTAGTATATTAATTTTATTTTTGCCTTGTTCTTTTTAAATGTATTCCTCAACAGAACTGATGTGTTCACATATGGACTTGAATTGCCCTCAAAGCTTTCTCCAAAACCTGAGTATTTCAATAGTAACTGCAGGTTTAAGTGGAGTACTCAATTTTTTTTTAAAAAAGGAGACCTTTTAATAAGAAAAACTCATCAAATTTGTATGATTTACATCTGGGAATGTCATTTTTCAAGTAAAAAATACAATCAAAGGCTACAAAATTAATTGAACACTTAAAGAGACATTAGAATGGATCAGTCTGAGCTATAAATTGCTGTGTATGCCCTTTAAAAATGGATGGATGTCTGCCTAGGAAAATATTTGTATTTCAGTGCAAAAACTGAGATTAGAAGGGAGATTCTGCGAAAATAAGGAGAGAAAGAATTATGAAAAAAGTATGAAGAAAAGTAACAACATTCACAGAGGATTTACAAAAAAAAAAGAGATCTATTCAGATTACCATAAATGTGTAGACTGAATAATAACTACAAAAAAGCAAAGCCACTTGGGTAACATACTTCATTTCAACTTCTAATCTTTATTCATCCCAAATATGTTAGCACCGTGTCTTTTCATACATTCCCCAGAAAACTGAAGACTTCAGTAGATATATACATACCTTCCCTTCATTTTTCCTCTGACAGGATTAAGAAGAAAAACAGCATAAGATACTCACAATAATGAGTATCCTCAAAAAAAATTACCAATATAGTTACAGTGTCTATAAAGTCTTTTCTCACCTTCCAAGGAAATACCAGGATTGACCAGAATTTGGATCTGCTTCTAGAGATTTCTGGAGATACTGTATAGCATAGCTTTCCTTGGTTGCCTTGTCTCCAAGCTGATCCACGGTGTGATGCATCCAGCCTACAAAAACAAATCCACAAATGGGAGAAGTGAAATTCCCCAAGACCATTTAATACTCTGGCACAGCAGGACTTTGTAGCATTGGTTGACTTTTTAAAAATAAGAATACCAAGCAATAAAACCACTTATATACATTGTGAAGTTTCTCAAACTTTTAAAGTTCTATGCGAAAATTACAGGACAAAAAAGACCCGAAGTTAAAATTACTTTCACATAGTTTTAAAGCACTTTTTTGGGTTTAAGTAATGTTCTAAGAGATTAGCAGCACGATTATGAACTGCTCAATCTCCTACTATAAAAGTGAGTGTTAACTCTTTCCTCCTCTAAAGACAGACACCTTCCCTGACATTGTGAAAAATGCCACCACTCTCCCTGTCACACAAAGCAATTAAGTTTTCTATACATACATCTATGTATCTATAGATCTCCATATATGTCTATCTAACATGTAACATCTACATATTAGGTTGTTTCCTCTTCTTCTTCTAAATCCTTGCATTTGTCCTATATCTACATTCGGACTAAGAATTTTTGCATCTCTACTTGAATCTTACATTGTCATTTCCTCCTCATTAATACAAGGTACTTTCCATTCACCTTGACAAAAGCCATCACCTCTCATCTACATAACAAATTCATCTAACCACACGTCATATTCTTTCAAATGCCTTTTCTTCTCTCCTTACATTAGACAAATTATTCATCCCCACTTGAAAGGCCTCCCACAGCCCATCCTCCCCAATAATATTTTACATGCTATTAAAACACATCTCTGCTCTAGCAGTGATGCAAGGCTTGGTTACCACTTCAAACAAAGCACCTTGATCACCTTCTCCAGCTGCTCCTCATCTCTACGCTCAGATGGAATTCCTTCCAGCAGGCACAAAAGTATCTCACTGCTGTTCATACAGTGAGTACAGACAAGGAAATCTTTGATGGCCAGCAGCTGGCTTGCTGAAATCACTGCATACCACAGCAATGTCTTGATGTTTGCTCAATTGCCATGTATTTGTCTTAACAAGACACTGCTTTTCAGAGAGCATTTGTAAAATATAAGATCTGGCAAAAGACTGTCCCTTTCACACCCATAACCAGCCCCTTGTGGAACACCATGGCAGCGATTTCATCAACTACCCAAGGTTTGTGTAAGGTTCTGGTTGATGGCAGAGCTGAGCACACACCTGCACTGCCTGTCCATTTGAAACCTCTGAGAGCTACCACTTCCAGCACCCTGAATTTGAGCTTTTTGATAAAGTCAAACTACACCGAGAGGCAAGACTGAGAATTGAACTGATAAGTATTTGCAGGCTCACCTTGCTCTCTGTAATTACACTTTCCTTTATGATTTTTATTCTACCTGTTCTATACAGCTCATTTTTTTATTCCATGGGCTCACACTTCTTGTTAACAGACACCACACTTCTGCAAATGGAATACAGATTCCCAAACTTTAACAAAGGCAGTCGAAAACAAAATCACAGCTACTCAACAACATTTGCCTGAGGTGGTCTAAGAAATATCACTTGAAAATTGTGGTCACAGGCAGAAGTTCGAGTATTTCATGGACTGCAAGAAATGTCAGGTAAGGAGTCAAGTGGTTACAGTGCTGAAAAAAGTATTTAATCTTGACTGGAATTTGATCAACTAAAAAAATCTACCAATCAGGGAAAAATAAAAGATAAAAACCACAGTGACTCTTGCAGTCACATAACACAACTTTGTGTCATTAAATTAATAAACAAGCTACAGTTTTGATTCAAATCTCAAGCCTCTAAATTCTTCAGCATACAGAAAATACTCATGCTTTAAGATAAAAAGACTTCTCTGAAGTTGGAATTCACCTGAGTAACTATACATTAAGGATATATGTACCAGGTGCTGTTGCAGACAAAGCCTGAGATAAAGATAATAGTTCAGGGATTATGAACAAGGGTAAAAAAAGACATTAAACAATTTCCTCTATCTTTAGAAACGTTGTGTGCCTATTTTCTGTTTCATCAGAACCTTGCTGGATTGAAAGATAACATGTTGTATCTTTGTGAGATCTTTACTGGGGTTCACTGATAAAAAAGAACAAGTCTATTTCTAGAAGACAGAAATGAGAACCAGCAATCCCTATCTGGTTTCTCTGATGAAACAAGGGTTGCTTCCCAATTTTATCTTCCTGCACAGGGAGTTGAAAAAGGCAGAAAGCAAGAAAGGGAGAGCAAACAAAACTTTTTCACTAGAATAGCACAGGCAGAGGAAACTGGATCTGTTCTTGACCATAAAATGAAGAAAGTGCATAAAGAAGGTGATCAAAAACCCCTAAGCTGTGCAGTTTCCCATTTGCAAGACCTACCTCCATCTCAAATTCTCAACCAGCTTAACTGACTACTTTTCCACTTCTGGGACATTTTTAATATGACAAACCAAGCCACAGACCTTGTCCATACTTCCCAAACGTTCCATGCTCTTTTGCAGATCTTTGCCAATCTCATTTGGAACAGATTTGGAACAAATCCCTCTGATGTGGCCAGCCCAGCTCATTAGTCTTTTTTTCATGCTTATCAATCATTCTCACACTTGTTCTTTAGTATATCTGTGTGTCTCTGCAGACGTGAACTTCTTCCCCATTTCAGCACCTCAGATGCCTCATCCACTTACACAGATACCATCTAAGAATGCCCCTGGCCAAAAATCACTGGGAGAGCACTTTGGGAACTCTAAGCAGATGTTTACATGGTTCTTACACTCTTCCTTATGCAACAGCTGAGTACAACTGGAGAAAGAATACTGGGACAGACTTGATCTTCAGACTCATTAATATAACGTCATTTTGGGCAAAGTGGTGAAAAGAACTGTTGTCTGGAAAGCAAATGGAACAGCAAAGAGAAGGAAGGAACAAACTGCTCTTATCCACCTGTACAGATCTTACTGCCATGTCTACCTGAACTAGTCAGCATTTATGAGCTCAGCTGGGGATCTGTTTATCTGGGAATCACAGGGTTCTCCTCCACAGTCACAGCTTTGGAAACCAGCATCAGGAGCAACGATTTTAGTAATTCTCTCACAAGATATCTGAACTTGCCTAAATTCCAATCTGGCTCAATAAACATTAGCGAAGGAAAATAAACAAAAGCTATTTTCAAACTGATTTTTTTCTGTCAAAGTGAAAAAAAAAGAGTTCAATATACAAATACAAATATGTTTTGACTGGGTTTTGCAAGTAGCGTTCTGACAGATGGCAGGTATTTTCTATTATTTTTTCTAAGCAGCAGTGCACCACCCGGAATGTGCTTCCTGAGGAGGTGTTTTTATTACCAGCTGCTAAAGACTAAATCTGAGATAAACACCAGACTGATAAATACCACTGTTAACAGAGAAGAGCAAAGGAAAAGGCATTATTCCTTCAATGTTCCAGTTAAGACCACTCTATCCCTCTCTCCACATAGAAGCTACCCACACAACAAAACTGGGTGACCTATGCTGATTGAATAAAGAGAGTTAATCCAGTTTTCAGACAGCAGATAATTCTCAAAGTCACTGCTCTTACTGCTAGCACAGAGACCTGTGGCAGGATTTTATTAGTATAACCATGTGCCTTTGCTTCTATTGTGGCAACATACATCAAACAGACGAAAAAGAGCTGGTCAGCTCTTTTGAGAAGCCTGTCTTCCCCTGATCAGATGCAAAGCCTTTCTGGATGAAACTGCTGACAATTTATCCTATGTGACATAATACCAAGCTAAAAACACCCACAAACTCAAAGGGCTTACTGAGATATAAGCAACACTGTCCTGTGACAGCAGAAAGAGCAACACCCAGAGTCCTGCAGCAAACTCCTCCAGCAGTTTCACTTGAGATTTCACAGAGATGACTCAAAATTACCCCACTGACTTTGACATTTTTGTCACAGAGCACAAATTATCCCACTCCAAATCCATACACAAACTGTATCACAGAAAAAGAAAGCACTGTGGCCGTAACTTAATGCCAATTACAAAAATGACCACTATGTGAAGAGAGAAAAAAATAAAAATGGGCATAAGCAGGCTAAATTAATATTTAGAATAATAAATTAGATGAAGAACATGGAGGTGAATGAAGTTCGGTACTGGGCTGAACAATTTTAACAAAATATTCTGGAAATACTTTTATATGGTATAGAGGACAAAAGCATTTTATTCTACCCACTTTTTAGAAATTCTTGTCTAAAAATTATTTATCAGCTTTCCATAAACATGGAAAGTGACAAACAAAAATTCCTTTTCACTTTTTATCTCTTTTTTTTTTTTTTAACGGAACCTGATGATAAACCTTTTAGTTACAGAAACTGCTTCTCATTACATAGTATAATTATAGAGAGAGTAAAGGTAAATTTTTCAGTTGCCATGTTCTTCTAGTCTGACACAGAGTATTTAGGTTTACTGCATTTCACCTGGCCATTTTCAAGGGACATTAACAGAGGCAGAAGAGAGAACACAGAATTTCAACTGCTGCCCTCTTTCTCTGGAAGACCACCCTCTCATTGCCCAAAATCTAACACACAAGAGCTTTTTCTAATTTTGTAAGTTTAATAAGAATATTTTCCTCCTCTCTTATTTACTTGATTATCTACTGCTACATGTTCTGTTTGGGTGAAAAATCTCACGTACCATGCGCAGTGTGTCTAAGACTCACTTTGGAAATGGGGCCTTAAAAAACACTGCTGAAGGCAAAGATGGTAAAAACGAAACACAGAGGAAAATAAAAGTTCATTTTACATACCTAACTGCTGTAAGACAGTTGCTTTTACTTGTGCAGGAAGGTTTTCGATCTGCAAAAGCTGTTCATAAGCTTCCTTTGCAGAGTGATACTTTCTCTGCAAAAGGAAAAAAGTAAATGGATTAATCATAGAGCTTACAACAGATCACCAACAGCAACGATTTCACAGCACTGACAGCACACAAACACATTGACAAAAAATTCTAGATTTTTTTTTTTTTTTGCATACAGTGCATATGAAAGCTTTAATGAGTGACGGTACGGCAAGAGAACGACTTCCATAAATATAGTGTTTCATAGAAACTGGCTACTTGAAATAATTGATGAAAATTTGAAAATTAATCAATTTTGTCAACTCCTCATACGTGCACTATACTTCTTACACTACAACAAATATTCTGCTTTTAAGGGGAATACTTGAATGTGATTTTACATCTGAGAAAACCCCACACAAATTCCTCCCGGGAAATGTGTAACAAAAACAAAGATCATCAGTAATTGGTGGCTGGTATAATTTTGCCTCTTTCCTTCCTCTGGTATATTATATTATAACTGCCTCTTTCAAGATATTCGTTGTCCTGGTAAGAGTCCCACATGTAGCATTAAAAGATTCATGCCTAGATAATAAAGGTACAACATCTTCTTATCTGCTATATAGTTTAGGTGTGCCTGCAGTCTGGAAACACTCAATTTTCAATTCCCTATACAAACAGGTGTTGGTATAGAAAACACATTTCCAGGTTAGGATTGGGGTCTTTATTGACTTCTGTGAACTGGATGAGCTGTTTGGTGTATATTAAAGGCTAAGACATCTCAAAAACTATTTGATGAATTATTTGGTAATAACATCAGGATTTATCTTTGCATTCCCTAACAGTTGCTTAAAAGTGAACGTATTTTTAAATGTTCAACTGTTCTGTGCCTCCTCTTCCACAAATATGCTTTTAGATAATTCAACATTAGGCTTCGTTCTGGCAAACAGATGAAGAATGCATTAAAATAAATGGGGCCACCTAAATGCAAATGACTGTGGCTTAATTAAATTTGTTTTAAGCATGGAGTACACAGTGATCAGCACTGGTGTTTTGAAAGGACAACTGGAAAGAAAACTCTAAACAATTAAATACCTACTAGAATTTAAAAATGTTATCAAGTTCTTGAAATCTCAAAATCACAAGACAACTCTGGTGATTTAAAATCCTTATTCTAGTCAGGAAGAAAAATTAAAGCAGCAATTACATACTTTCAAATGGAACAAGGGGAAGTTGGTAGAAAAGATTTTTAATTGGTGTTCATGAAATGCAGACAACTGGTAAGAAAACAAATAATATAAATAAATAAAATATCCATGTCCAGCAAAAGAAAAACAATCAGGAAAAGATTTTAAATTTAGCATCGGGAACAAAATTTGTAGTTTATGACTATGAATGTCAAGATGAACGGAAGTTCACTGTAGAGCATGACAGCAGAGGCGGCAATCCAGATGTCAAATTAGGTAAATATTCACACTTTGAAAAGTATGTTTACAGGCTCAGGAGGTTTCAGAAAGGCCTTTTAAAATAGAGCATGTTTTCCAGACCTAGAGTATTTTTTACTTTTGTTATTTGTTGTAGCATTTACCCTTTATAAATCTAATTACCTGCATGCCTTAAAATACTAACAAAACCTGTCACAATGTTTACATTTGGCTTTTATTTCATGGAATCAGAACGGTTTGGGCTGGAAAGTACCTAAAAGATCATCTAATTCCAACCCCCTGCCATGGGCAGGGACCTCTTTCACTAGATGAGGTGGCTCAGAGCTCTGTCCGACCTGGCCTTGGACACTTTCAGGGACAGAGCAGCCCCAGCTTCTCTGGACAACCTGTCCAGGGCCTCGCCACCCTCACAGGGAGAAGAACTTTTTATCTCTATGCTAATTCCAAAGTCCTTGATGTTTGGCTGCATCATGAATGGTCTTAGAAATGGCAAAGGGGAGGAGAACCCAATCCAGCATCTTTCTTTAGACACCATACAAGCCATCTCACTTCCAGAGGTGAAATATTAGAAACCAGCATGAAACAGCATAAAACCCACTGCTAATTGTCATCAGCACCAGGCTTGTCTCTCGTCCAGAGCCTGGAAATACAGCATTTCAAGTGCAGTACTGTGGTACTTAACTAAGGAATTAATTCACTTTTTCATTAATATTAAGAGAGTAGATAATTTTCCAGTATACTGAGGGGCTCAAAAAACTGTTTCATTATGTCCTATAAAAGAAACCAAGCAACCAGCCTGTCTCCAAAAGCTCTCTGATTGTGGCGGAGGTAATTGTGCCAGAGGTAATATCCAGAATGAAGCCAGGACTCTTTTGGTTGTCAGTTTGTCAAATTCCAGAAAACAAGATACCCCTCCCGAGCAGAACTGTGAGACAAACCAAACCTAAGAGCAGAATGCATGGAAACTTTTTTTGCTCTGACTTGCATTAAAACAAAGCTCCTGCTGCCTCTAACTGTCAGTCAGAAAGCACAGCTTAAGCACAGCTAACACTGGTCACACACAGGACACCTGGCACGGTGACCTGGGGTGTTTAACTTCCTTCTGCTCAGCTGGAGTAAAACAGAACTGATGTGCTGAATGGAATCTGGATGGCAGTCAAGTAAAAACCACAACAATCCATGAAGTTGCTTAATGGTGCGCTGGGATGGGAGATTTCTGTCCTGTCATACAGCTTTGCACCAAAAGCGTTCAAAAGAAAAATGTTCAGTTCATCAAATTTATAATTTGTATTTATATAGAAATACTTAAGTCCATTTTTCACTGTGCCATCAAAAGACAGCACTTACTTTCTAACTGACTGAAAATGCAGTTTATGTCTGTCATCCATTCCATTTACAACAGGTTTTGTTTTCCTGTCACATCCCTTCCTCAGTCATATGATACCTATAAATGTGGTAAAAGGGCACAACGTCCACATTTATGTAACCAGTCAGTCAAATCTCAGATATCCCATAGCCAGCTCAGTAGCCACTTGGTTTCAATTGACTTATATTCTGGAAGCTCATTAAGTGTTCTGTAATTGCCCAGAAGATTCACCTGAAAAGCTCTGTGGTAGGATTTGACACAGAATTAGTAACACAGCTTTATTTGCTGTTCCCCCACAGATCCCTAGTGCCACATGCATCAATTTCATTTGAAAATTTTAGAACATTTAAAATTGCACGTAAATTTGAAAATTTCATGTCGAATATGCCACATATACGTAAAAGGCACCTGGGCAACTGGTTGGAATTGATTCTGTGTGTGTATATGAGAAACAATACGTACATATGTGTGTGTGTATATACATATGAATTGAAAAACTTCATATTTTTAAATTTACATATAATCTTTTAAATATAAATAGAATCTCATAGAAGAATTTTCCTGAAAGTTGTATTGTGGAATTGGTTTTTTTGCACTCAAATTGGGACATTAGTAAGTATATGTTTATTAAGATAGCTATTCCACATTATACCATGACAGTCCACAAACAAAATATTTTTAATTTAGCCAAAGCAAATCAAGGTTGTTGAGTGATTCAAGACTTTAGTCTAATACTAAGGCATCCATAATCTGAATTCCACAGACTGATTACATCACATAGTTCAAAACCCAAGCACACTTTATGAAAATGAGCTTAAAGCTTACCTGGATTTCATATAAGTGGGCAATGTGAAACTGAACTGTAAGAGTGGGAAAATCAAAATTATTAGTTTCAATGAACAACAGCAATTACAATGTTTTGAAATGAGGGATAAACAAGGTTTCAAATGTGTCAATGCAAACCCAAGACCAATTACCAAAGAATACCAAATGGTTTTGAAGACACCAGAAGAGTATTTTTATACATTGATATTTTACACTTAATACACCAGACCTGACAGAAAATTAATATCCTAACAAAGCACAAAAACAGCCAACAGTTATTGAGAAAAGCAGTCCATGGATTTTATTTGTATTCTGAAACAGAGAGTTCATTAACCTTTCAGTAAACTTACTAATAAAATCTCTTGAAGCTGAGGTAAGAGAACACAGGTAGTATTTTCTGTACATAACCAAGCTAGAAATGAACATTTTCATTCAGCTGCTAAGAAATAGACTAGCTGGCTTACAGAACATTATGTAACACATTGCCAGTTTTACATGGGATCTTGAAATTAGGTGTCTTTTCTTCCTTTATAGGAATTGTCTTTCCCTTGTTAAACTGAACCAGAAGTGTTAATTGCAGGTGATACTCTGATTGTTACTGTTAAGCGTTTTCAATTCCTCATACAAAATGTCCAAAATGCAGCCTGTGCAAGCAAGAAGATTGCTGGCTGGAGAAAGAAAAATGGAAGTTGTTCAAGAGTAAAAGCAGAGGGAAAATTACCCTCATACTGCTCAAATCATCACAGAAAAGACTTGGGAACTGCTAACTTGGACTATCCATGGACTGGTAGATAGCTAAAGCTAATTGAGATGAATGTAATCCTCATTCTGCTTTGATGAGGAAAGAAAAGTTCCTTTGAGACAGACTTTTGCTCCATGTTCGGGAGCATTACAAGTAAGAAAATACCTGTGTTTGAGCCAAGCTCAATTTATTTCAATTACACAGATTTCTCTCCCTTGAAGCTACAGAAGAGTGTGACACCAAATTACCACATATACAGGTAATACGGAGTTCAGGGTTTCACTCTGGCTCATAAGGGAGGGAAAAATTTCCCTTTGTGCACTGCTTTGTCCTCCACTATAAAGAAGGAAGCCGAGTGCACTTTGCAAACCAGGTCAGAATGAAATGCATCATCTAAAATTTTAATAAACTTTTTGTGTTCCTTGCTAAAGAGCACATAACACACCCATTATGGTCACTGCATCATCAAGCTTCACTCTCTCCTGATGAAAGAGAAGCCCTGCTTTTGTTTCAGGAGTTCATTATCTAAAAAAATCCTTCCCTTATTTTTTCCCATCCTAACAGAACCCTTTCAGCGTGAAGCTCCAAAACGAAGTGATGCCTTGGAGGGAACAGGAAAATTAAAGGTGTCAGATTAAGAGACAGCCTAAATAGGAAGAAGAGATGCTTATTACTCAAACGTTTCTGCTGGGAACACGCTCAGTGTAATGCTGCTACTCCACCCAGCCCTCAGAAATGCAGGGGGGAGGATGAAATGGAGCATATAGTGAGGGTACCCAACACCCTGGGGCAGGGGGTTCAGTTCTCCTTCCCTGAACAGCACAGTGGGACCTGCCCAAGCACCTCTCACAGCCCTCCTCACTCTCGTCCTCTGGGTCTGTCAGGCAGTGAAGCCTTTACTTGGGGCCACCCCGCTACACAAATCTAGGGGCAGAGGGGACTGGAGGGAAAGGGTCAGGAAAGCCTCACAGAAATTCAGAGATTTAGTGAAAATCGATAAAGTTAGTGAGAAAGAATATGAACAAACACGGAATACAAGGAAGAATCACATGTCTGGTAGAAAAGCAATAAAAGCCTATTGACTCAGGGAGAATTCTGCAAATTTTCACAGAATTATCTGTGCCTGCTCCTGATAAGTGACAAAACTTTGAAGACAGCCTTGAAGCACAGCTGGCTCCTTGATACAGCCACTGGTTTCAGCCACGTGAACAAACTCCCTTTCAGTACCTTGCTGATACAATAGTCACAATTCCATCCAGTTTTTAAAGAAATGCTTTTAACTATTTTATGCAATGCCTCTGAAGTGAGACTTGTGTAGTAACTAAAGCTCAACATGAACAACAATGTAAACTCAAGCCTGAAGGTACCTTAAAAACTGAAGGAATAATTTCCTTCACAACTTTCTACCTTTTAATTCTTATAGACTCCAAAACAAGGAGAAACACACATTTACTCTTGCATACAATTCCACTATGGATAAATACCTGCAGGACACTCTTGTTACAGCCTACAGTACATTGTACCTCTGACAGATCACACTGCACTGAAGATTAACGTGTTCAAATACAGACTAATATAGAGTTGACATCAAAAAAAACCCAAAAAAATCAAATATGTTTTTTTTTTCTTATTTCTACAGTAAGACTGATGCTGAATTTTGGATCTATAAATTTAAATGGCAAGAAATACTCACTGAAAATTTACAGATTATCAAGATGACGGAAGTTTAAAATAATTGCTAATAAATGTGTGCCATGGCACAAGCACCAGGCTTATAAATAAATAACAAGTAGTCAAATATTAAGTTTCCTCCAGAATTCAAGCCTTCAGAGTAATGAATAAGCTAAGTCTCAATTTTTACTTATTCCATTTACTAAAACAATCCACAATTCCACTGGAACATCTGTCTCCACTGAGAGAGAGAGACAGGTTTTGTAGTCTCCCTCTCTCAGTACCAATTCTTTTGATTTTGAAGACCTGCTTCATTAAAAATTCATACAGTTGCGAGCATAAGACTTTAAAAAAATTCACAATAGAATAAATACTTCTTGGTTACTTACTTTCAGCGTTAGACAAAGTGCAGGGATTGCAGTCAATCAAAGCTAACTGAAAATGCTGGAAAGAAAAAAGAATTATTTGCTTTTCAGACAAAGTAATACTAGCACTTGGGCAAACTACGAAGAGTAAATCAATTTTGTACTTGAAAATCAATACTGCATTTTACCACTTGTCTTAAAAAAACAATTTTCAATTTCTGTTCAACTGCTTACTAGAGGAAAGTAAATTTTTTTTATTGCAAACACTGCAATGCTTCTAGTAATGTAAGATGGCAACAGATCTTCACAAAACAACTGGAGCTGCGTCTGAAAGGATGAAGGCATCAAATGAATGGTCAAAATTGGAAGAACAAGTTTTTATATACACAACTGGGACTGCAGACACACCAGCTCTTAGCCTCATGGAGATAAATACCTGAGCACTCAATCTATCTAGAAAAACAGAACACCTTTCCTACAAACTGATTTTAAGTTTTTAAAAAATTGAACTCTCATCAAAAAGCATTTAATATGAATACTTCTACATTAAAACATGAGTTCATAAGGAGTTCATAGGTTCTCACATCCTCGCCTCCAGATTTTGAGAGAACTTCAGTTAAACATTAAAGCTTGTTTAATTTTAATCACTTTTCTTTAAGGAATACAAAACATACCTTACAAAACATTCTAGGTTCTGAGGTAAGTTTTCCACTCATCTATAAAGAGGCTCACAGAAGCAGAGCAATGAAGTCTGTCTGCAAGTGTCATGTTAATTCACTGATCACGATTTAGTGTATAAAAATGAATGGAACAGGCACAGGAACTCCAGTGCCTGAGCTTTTCCATCAGCTTTTGAGAAAATCCCCCACACGGTGTGAAAGTTTGATTGATGTATTAGCTCAACAGAGAATAAGGCCTAGGAACACAGGAGCCTAAGAGCTACCCTATGAAATACTACTGTTAATAATTACAGTTATTTACAAAATACAGTGTCAGGTGATTTCTAATACACCAAACATGACTGACGCTTTCATATACATTATTTTCTTAGCCTGAAAAAGATAATTTTGATTAAACTATTCCAGACGCCAAACTAGGTGGCACTGGGACCCTACTGCTGTAGCTGGGAAGAAAAAAAGTCTGTATCAATGGATACATGCAACACACTTCCAGTATTGCTGTACTCACAGCCGTTAGATGCTACTTAACTTTCCTCATGGTCATAATAACTCCTTGAGTACAGCATGTCTATACAAAACATATCTCTAAGATTTTTAGGAGTTTATCAGACCATCATATTTCCAAAACCCCCTAATTTGAACAGGGACAAAAAATTTGAAAATTAATGCATTATCTATAACAAGACATAAGAATAATGCTGACACTTCCATAAGCTCTGACATACACTGATGCAGCTTCCTCTCACTTCATCAACATCATTTGTAACATATAAAAAATGAACCAAATGAACCAAATTCAAGTTGAACAGCAACACAAATTCATGATTTATAATGAGCATTTTAGTAATATCCCCCCAGAAGAGAAGACAAAACCCAACGGATTCACACTATAAAATACCTTTTTAACCTTAGCGCAAGCATTAATTAATAGTTTACAAATATTAATTATTAGCTTATTTCTCTGCTGTGTCTGTTCCTTTCCCTACTGCTCAGCAGGCGGACAACTTACAGTCTCCCCTCACTTACATTGCAATGCAGGTTGGGTGCCTCAGAGACATCCTTTAGTCTGTTACCATAGTGATCCTACTAAGCAGACAACTTAAAAAAAAAAAAAACCTAAATAAAAATAAAATGCTCTATCTTGAATTGCATTTTGCCTGCCAAAAGAAAAAAAAAAAACGGCTCTGGCCTGTACACCTGAGTGTTGCCAATCTAAAAGGTACAAAATCCTTCCTGTACAAATGTGTCATCTTGCACCGTCACTTACAATTACCATGGAAAGATAAAGCAGAATGGAACAGATTTGCTCTCACCTAGCAGTGCTATTATAAAAAATACGCAGATCTAAAGAAAAAAGACTGACAACTGTTCTGCAGCAGTTCTTCTGAAGGGTTATTGCAGTGAGACTCACAGAGAGAAAGCAGGTAACCATATAATATCTAACCATTTTAATATATTAAGTATGCCAACAGTATCAAGTGCTACACAATAAAAAAACCAGAAATATTCTCAGCAATGCCTCCTAAAAAATTAAATATTCACTGCTACCATAGCCAACTTCTGAAATTCAAAAATCCACATTACGGAAATTTCCTTAGCGTGGTAAATTTCTACCTGCACTATTCACTAATTTACAAACAGTAAAGAAATTGATAAACCAAAGCCAGGAACTACAGAAAAACACACCTTTTGCACTAGACAGCTATCACAATTAAAAGCAATACACAGAAACCCCAGAACCTTTCAAACCAAGAACCTCTGAAACGCACACACACGAGCAAACCTACACCTCTTGCCGGATAAATAATACATAGCTCCCCGTTAAGTACTCAAAATCAGACAAAAAAACCCCCCATGCACGCATTCTAACACATCAACCTGGTCAGCCAAATGCAGATCCACTAACCACAATTACCAGCACCAAAAAATTAAAGAAAACAGTAATAATTTCCAACTTCCATTTCTGCAACCAACAGCAGCGGCTGGCAAACATCTGCACCCCTCTCAAATATTGCAGCACTGAGCTGGCTACTGCTGTGTGCAATAGTTGTTATGCAGGAGAGGCCGCTGCAGCTCAGAGACGACACACAATACCTCAAGGCAGACAGCAGTCTATAGAAATTCAAATCCCCAGTAAGAGGATTTACCTAGAAGGCAGTGTTCTGAATGTTAAAAACTAACAGGCTCTCCTCAAGGGCTGCGGCTCAAGGCGCAATCACAGAATCGTTTAAGGTTAGAAAAGACCTCCGAGATCAGCCAAGCCCTAAATCACCTTCATTTGTAGCCATCTGTAATTGCAGAATTATCTACAGCCCATTCCATCTCCTCCGGAGTCCTTGACTCGCCTCTGATTGTGGAAACAATTCTGAAGGTAACCTTTCCAAGGATGAGAGGTACAGTGGATTCCATATAAAGAGAACTGATGCAAGCACTAGGTCTGGTAGTAAAGTAACACTAATCTGACACTGATTTAGGTAATTTAACATGCTTTCTCTCATAGAATTAACACCGACTCTTTACAATGTAACTAACAGGCACATAACCAAGGTTTTGTTGTTTCTTTAATCAAGACATGACAAAAGCAAAACGAACCCTTTTCTTTGCAGTGCAAGATTTTCGGTACTGTCTCTGTTTACATCCAAACCTGAGACCTCAGCGTAGTGATTCTACTCCCTCCTCCTCCTCTCCAGGGTGACATCAGCAAGTTTAATAGCACTCAGCTCGGCATTTATTCAGCAAGCAAGGCAAGCCATCGTCTGAAACCTGACAATCCTCACCGACTTACCATGAAGGAAAGCTCCATCATGACTCAGTAAAATTCTGTCAGGAGATGGCTTTTTCTGCCTGTGTGACCTAGGTGTGATGCCCGTGTTGCTCAGAGCAGCTTTTGTCCAGAGAAGTAGGACACGGAGAGCCTTGTGTAACCAGCCGGGGCCGAGTGCCAAGCCTCCATTTGCCAGCATCGCTGGGACCAGGGGAGAGGGTCAGGAGAGGACACGCTCCATGCGCTGCTACAGCGGCTCATCCTGCTGCTCTCCACTGCTTTCTGAGCTCTGAACAAATTCAGCTTGCGAGATAAAGGTTTGTGTAGTGTAAACATCGGGGTACTTTTGTCCAACATTCAAAAAATGCCAACTTACAGACGGGAGAAAAAAAAACAAACTGCTGGAGGACAGAAGGAACACAGGCTGCACATAAATATACAGTGAATACCAGCAGTGTGCTCTGAAAAAAATCTCTTGTTCTGACAAGCTCTAAAGAAAAAAATTATTCTTAAACAGAAAGATCATACAAGCTGTATTTCTGCAAGCCAAAAAAGGCTGCACCTGCATTTCGTGACCAGTATCTTACAGGGTGATTTTCACAAAGCTATCTCAACACTCACGAATAGCCGAATTCTGCTGTTGAATTCTTTCTGCAGCAGCAGAATTCGGCTATTCCTGCGCTGACAGCCCGAGAGACTGCCAGCAGCACCGGAATGACTGCGAGGCTGCCGCCACTGCCGCAGCACCAGCACGGCCACGGAGCTGGGGTCGCTCCAGGATTCACCTCCGGCCCCCACAGCTGCCCAGGCTGCACGGAGAGCACAGCTCAGACCCTGCCGGCAACCTGTGGCTCACTGCCAGGGTTTCTGCGTGCCCTGAACACCAACCCTGCAGTTACACCTGGTAAAATGGCATCTGTCATGATGGAGATGCCTCTCAAGGAGAAGGCCCACGAATGAAGTGCAGCAGATTGACTGAATAGCCTGAGTTGGAAAGGACACACAGGGATCATTGAGTCCAACTCCTCCTGCACAGAACCATCCACAAGAGTCACACCACATACCCAAGAGTACTGACCAAACACTCCTTGAGCTCTGCCAGGCTGCTGCTGTGACCACTGCCCTGGGGAGCCTGTTCAGTGCCCAGCCATCCTCTGGGGGAAGAACCTTTTCCTAGTATCCAACCTAAACCTGCCCTGACACAGCCTCAGGCCATTCCCTCGGGTGCTGTCAGTGTCACCACAGAGCAGGATCAGTGCCTGCCCCTGCTCTTCCCCTCAGGAGGGAGCTGTACCTGCAGTGAGGGCTCCCCTCAGCCTCCTCTTCTCCAGGCCGGACAGACCAAGTGCCCTCAGCTTCACAAGGCTTCTCCTCAAGGCCTTGACCATCTTTATTGCCTTTGGCTACTCTCCAATAGCTTCACGTCTTTTTTCCATTGTGGCACCCAAAACTGCCCCCAGCACTGGAGGTGAGGCTGCCCCAGCCCAGAGCAGAGGGGACAATCCCCTCCCTTGCCTGGCTGGTGATGCTGGGTCTGATGTCCCTCAGGACTGGGATGTCCCTCCTGGCTAAGCCCATATGAGAAAGATAACTAGATTGTAAAACAGCACGTGAAGGCTTGAAATCACAGTTTTTCACTTTCTTAAATACTTGTTTACTTATTACTCAGAGAAAGAACATAAAAAATGAATGACATGTCTACAACAGTTATGTGTTCACATATAATAGCTGCACTAGCTAAAAATATCTTTCATAAGTATATATATACAGGAGAAATATTTGAATAAGTGGTAGAAAAGTGTCTGACTGACTATAAATAAGTACTTCAAGCTGTTCATCGGTACATCAGTATTTAATTTCTTTATATTTCATGCATATTCATACTATTCATGCACATTTTAATTCTTCTGCAGCCTTTTTCTTATCCTAATATAAGCAGCATGTCTTAACATTACCAACAAATGAGAATCTTTAGAAGAATAATTAAAAAATTAAAATTGTATTTAAATTGATGATTTACAGGCAAGATGAAAGTATAAGCCTGAAGCAAACTACCAGAATAACTGTTCTGTGCGTAAAGAGGGAGGAAAAATTTCTGTAAGTGAAAAACAGAATCAGTATTTCTACTAGAAGGCAGATAATTGAAAACATGAGAAACTGAGTTCTCATTCGTCTAAAGGTTTTGTTACTGGGTACAGGGTGCACCTGTAATAAAACAAAAAAAAATTCCCAAAGCAAAACATTGTTTTGTTTGCCATAAACCAATCTCTCGTGTCCAGTATTCCTACTGACCACCCATTAAAAAAAAAACCACCCCACAAACCAAAGAAAATCCAACAAAACCCACACAATTCCTCCACCACAAATTTCCCAAGAAAAGCAAACAAAGCTTCCCCTCATAAAAGCAAACCCTCAGAAAATCTGTCCCCTGGCCCCTACTGTTCCCTCAATGTTATCAATCTAACAAACATAGAGAACAAAGATTTCCCTCCCCCTCAAGTATGAATTCTGCATTCAAAGGGTTTTCAGGATCATGGCTCTAAATCCCCACAAAAAACACTTCAACCAACACTTCACCAAGCAGGACGAGCACCATAGGCCAATCTATGGTTTTCCACAGCTGTCACCTGGTGCTCAGGTCTCACATCTCACAAGGCTCTGGAGCAGTATGTCACATAGGAATGCCCTCCAAAATTATCTTTGAAATCTTTCATTCGCATGTACTTTCTAGAAATCGTTAAGGATTCGACAATACTTAGGAAAAGAACCGAGACACACTTGTGAGATGAGATAGTTATATGCACCTATGAAAAAAGGAGGCCAAATTAAAAAATATATATTCAATAAATAGGAAAATGACCGTGGCAGTGAGTGACAAGTCAGAAATAATGTGGCCCGTACTCGGAAGTATGAATACTTTTTCCAACTACGTTTACCCAATGAATAAAAAGATACATTCCTGGAGATCTTGCTTTATTCTCCTTTCAGATTATCACAGTGCCACCAAAGCCACCACCATTCCTCGTGTCATTTGTAGGAAACGATGAACAGGAAAGGGGCAGCAGGACATGGTAAACCAAAAAAGCTGGGCTGTGAGGTAAACCTTAGTAGCATGTTGTTGCTAAGGTCACCAATTTATAAAAAGAAATCCATCCACCAAGTCACTGCCAGTATATTTTGGAATTAATTGTACTTTTCTGATGAATGCGGCAAAATCAGCTTTCATGTCTCACCTCTGAAGGTAACACTGCCCCATCTGCAACGTTACACAAGGACTGTTTTCTTTTCAACCAAAAGGGACACGGTTTTTTTTCCTTAACGCAAGCCTGAAGGCCAAGTAATTTTCAAAAGCATTGGTGTTGCAAGAGTTTATGGCAATGGGGTTAACAAAGAAAGTCAAGGATTCTCATAGTAATTTGCAAGTCTTAACTGCAGAACAGGCAAAACCAGTAATTGATTTGGAAAAAAAACACTGAGTTGATTTTATGCTTGTTAAACAGCACTCTAGCAATTATCTTGATCATCAACATCTTAAAATAGTAAAAATTAATTTTGTGCTTAAATTGCTTACATAAAATACAGATGATTTATGTTAATGCTCCAAAATTGTGAAAAACATGGAATATATGACCTTCAGACTTCCATCTTCCCCCTTTGCCTGAAGACTCTTAGTGACAATTGACTCTTACTGACAATGACTCATCTGTTGGCAATGGTTTATTCTTAGCAATTACAGACTTAACATGAATGTTTAAATACCATCAAAAACATTATGATATTTCAGAGTACCTTAATGCAACGTTGGTACAATCTGTGAAATCCAGAGCAGTCGCAAGCGAGTATCAGATGAAAAGTTACTTCCACTTTCTGCCTCCGTGTGAATGGGGAGCTCAAACTGGGCAAAAAGCCCCAGGAAAAGGGTCTGTGCCCAAGGCCAGCCACAGGCAGGCTGGATCCCACCCCTCTTAATTACCCTCTAAAATCCTGGATCCTTTGAAAAAGGACCACAAAACCAAAAAAGGCACAACAAGACAACTCTGTCTTTTCATTGCTTTGGGTTTATTACCTTTGTTTTGTTCAAAGATGAGATACTTCTGTGTCTCAGAGAATGAGACAGACATTGTGTGCAAACATCCCTTCACACTCTTTCCTCACATCCTTTCCCCTTTTTTCTCTCCCCATGCTTGAGCATAACCAGTGCACCAGCACTTCACTAAGGAAGCATTTTCTGACTTGCCTCTCATATTCTCATCACACTTTCTGGTTTAAAATGTGGGTTTTTAAAAGACTGGCTTTTAAAGAAGCTACAGCCCTGCTCTACTTCCTTTTCTCCTCAGCTGACACATTGGGATGTTCAAAGTAGTAAGTTTCAATCAGTAACACTTTGCTTTCAAACCAAGTAAGTAAGTCCTTGGACTGTACACCTTAAATTAAATCCACAGCTGAGCTAAACTGGAAACAGCTCAAAGTGCTCAAGACCGAGTTGCACTGGGTCTTTTCTTCTGTCCCTCACTGTCATTTTTACTAAGGACTGCAGCCTCCATAGCAAAGGAAGCAAATCAGCAACTCTGCTTCAGGTGACTCGGTAATTCCACAGCAGTTTCTCATTACATTTTGAACCAGAAGTGCATAAGACAGCTCTGTGCCCTCCTTCCCATTCCATCAACCTTGCTCTGCATGTACCAACTGGGCAATCTCAAGCTGAGCTGGCTCAGACTTCTGATCCACCTCAATCTGCAAACGGGGAAAACCAAAAACTGAAAAAATCACTATTCAATGTGGCTGAGAGTGCTGAACGAGGCAATGAGGATTGCGTGGTGGAAGATGAGACAAACTTTTAGGAACAAGCTGCAGTTATACTGCTTTAAGAAAAACATGAAACCATCTTTAATGCAAACACCCATCATGATCATTTCACTATCCTTTGAAGACCATCCCTTTGCCCCAGGGTAACCTGCTTTATTTGTGGCCATTTGATTTCCTAAGTGACTGAACCAACCACATGTCACATAAAAGCAATGGAATCATGACAATTTTGCATTAAAAAAGATAAATTTCTTTCTGTTTTCAAAATACTACTTCAGTGTTTTTCCCATTTGTAGCTGGTGTTTTGAAAACTTTAAGTTTGGTATACTCAAAATCCTCATGGTAAGTGACTGATTTGTTTTGCAAAGTTGTGAACATCGAACACAAGAAATTATTTAGATGGAGTTATCATAATATTTATTTAAATACCGGATTCAGAGAGAATTGCAAATTTTATGGCGCAGCAGAAAAAGGTTATCTATTTCTCCATCAATTTATATCCCAAACTAAAATCGTATCATCAGCTAGGTTGGAAAAGATCTTTTGAGATCATTGAGTTTCTTCCACTACTTGATTACAAGATGACCAGCTCCTTGTAAATTTAATCTTGTTTTCTCCCAGCTTCTTTAAAAATAAAACCAAAATGAACTTCAGCACTTTTTCTATTCTATATATATCACAACATACCAAATCTGTGCCAAAGTATAAGGAAATAGGATCACTCAAGCTCGCACGTAATCCCTTTCTCAACCTCTGCCTCTCCTTGATCTCCTTCCACCATTCATTGCATGGAAACTTTTCTATTCCTCTGCACAATTTCCAACTGCACCAATCTCTGTAGGTGAAACCTTGGGCTCAGGATGAAAAGGGGAGCCTGGGGAGAGAACTGCTTCTCTCTACCACAAAAACTGAAAGGAAAAATTGAGAGTAACACTCTTTCCAATCTTGGACAATGCGATTCTAGCAACACAAACAATCCGCCAAGAAAAGGAAGCCGTAAGATTCTTGAAAACAAAACACTTATTGTTTTCAGTAATTTTTAGGAAATATTAATATGCAGAAATGTGTTTATAAATTACACTTAATTACAAAATTCTCAGCCCTGCAGGTGAATTTCCCACCACACGCAACTCCGTTAAAAGAACACTTCCTTTTTCCAAGACACGTAACAGCTAAATTTAGAGGCCAGGAAGGGAAGGACATGTGGGTAAAGTAGAAAATAGAAAGAGGAAAAATATGGGTGAGTGTGCTGAACAGGGGGAGATAAAATGACAGATTACAATCAGAGACCAGAAAAGAATGTAAATAGCAAGGAATTTGGAAAAGTACAGAAGAAACAAAGTGTTGTGTTACCATAAACCATTTCCAATTGGTTAGCCAGAAACTGTTGCCTTAGAAGCTGACTCTCAAGCCAAGAAATGAAAGAATAATTAACTGCTAGAAAAGTAACAATTATATTAAAAAAAGACATCATTTTGCATAGAAACTTTCTAGTTAACTAATTCCAAGAACTTCCGGTTTACAACAGGGAAATTAAGGGAAAAAAAGAAATATAAGAATAAAAAATCAAATAATCCAAGCTACTGGTTTTTTTCCCCTTAACTTTCAGTATAACCTCAGTCTCTGCCAAGGCTCACTATTTTAACAAGAGCCCTACACCAAAATTTTCATCTGGAGTACAGCACCTCACACACCTCAAACCTATCCTTCTATTTAGACTGAGACACTTCACATTGAAGCACTTCAATTTCTATAGCAGGTGGTCTGTGACTGTTCTGTGCTTATGCATTCCTTGCAGCTTTAAGATGCAACACACGACTTGTAAGAAATGTTAATTCAATTTGAAAGGACTTACACCTACCTTTAAACTAGACTCATAGTCTGTGTTCACTTTGAACATAAGCCCAAGTCGCAAATGAATTTCCTTGGCTCGACAAAAGCTGGGATCAACATAAAGCGCCTCCTGAAATGCTTTAATTGCCCTGAAAGAAAAACACAGATTAAAAAAATTATTTTTTACTGAAGTATTACTCTATAATCAATGTCTTTTATATGGCTAACAAAGTGGATCAGAAAGTATTGTTACAGAAGAACATTATCAAAATAATGGTTTACATGTAACGTTTTTGGTGCATGGCTTTTGATTCTTCAAGGATTGGGTAATTTTGAACTCCAGATATCCTCATGTATTTGAAAGCCTAATCTTTTCTATTAATTTAGAGAAACTAATATGCTGCATGAAATACACCAACATACCTGATACTTCAGAGAAGAAGACTTACAAATTAGTTGAAAAATTAGTGCAAGTTCACTTACAATAGCCAGGTAGCTTTGATTCCAGTAGAGCAGACCCCCAAGCAGCAGCAGAACAGGTGGTCTTGGGGAGATCACACCCATCTCCTCCCACTGCACCTACCTGCTGCTTTTTCCACTTACTCCTCCCTTTCCAGGCACCACATCCATGCAAGGACTCAAATAATACCAGTTGCTCCATTACTTCCAAATGCAGACATAAAAACCTGCCACCTCCTCACACAGTAACTTTCCTTCATATTCCCATGATACGTGAAGACGACTCTGATTCTATTTCCTTACCTTCAAATCCTCTCTCACTTGTCCCTGCTCATGATGGCACCGTACCAGATAAAACAGAAATGCCATCTAACAACTCCATCGTGGAGCAGAAAAAAAGTGACTCTAAACAGGAGTGTTTTGTCTCTCAGGCCACTGCATAAAAACTAGGACAGCTGAAATGCAGCTGAAAGATAACAGAACTAAAGCCACAGAGGAATTAAGAGAGAAGCTAAGTCTCATTGTTGCCTGAAACCCAATGACAGGATGAAACAAAATCCCTTCCCATCCACCACTGGTCACACACCAAGAGAAATCAGCAGCAGCCTCAGTCAGGGTGGATTTGAGCCCCCAGGCTGGAGAACACAATCCCTCTGCTGTCCCAGGAAACCCCACAGGTCGATGCCAAGTGGGCAGGTGACAGGGCAGTCTATGCAGAGAACTGGAGCCACTGCAGAGCAGCACGGGGACGTGGGACAGGGATTAGCTACAGCGCTTAAAATCATTCTCTTTAGGTGCACTGATTTAATTCCTACTCTCCAAGTGCAGTATTATTTGTAAGGACAAAAGGTTGGTTAGCAGATGCAATGCAAAATTCAACAAATATTTTTCACAGACTTTTTTACTCACAACACACATAAATTACCATTTTTGAATCCTTCAGCGAAAACACTTCTGCTCTAAAATTCTTACAGGTTTTTTTTTCATCGATGACAAAGCAAACCAAAGGCACAGAACTTCGTCTAGACAATGCAACTGTATGTATCTGAAGCATTATCTGACTTCTTTAAATAGAACTTAGGACCAGATAGGCTTAAAAAAAGTATTAAATTTTTATTGTGGAACTGAAGCTTCCTCTATTACAATCCTTCAGGAAGGCTCTCCTTACCCAGTACCCTACTTTTCTGCCAGCACATGGAAAATGAGCAAGTGAAACGCTGAAGGGACAAGCCTGCATCAGAGCTAAGCTCTCTCACATCTCATCTAAATTTCCCTGAAATCCTGCAGTGGTGATGAATCACACATCTCATATCTACACTGAATTCATAACAGAGATCCTTGTCTCAGAACAGTGTGCTCATCTTCATGATTTACAAAAACAGCGATCAAACTGAAAGGCCAAAGACTGGGCTGATCACGAAAGATCAGCACGTATTTTAAGCTAAGCTTTTGCTATGTCAGAAGATAGATTCTATTACCGTGGATTTGCATTTCTCGTCTTAACTCTAATATGGGTACTAGGTATGTCAGCCATTGGTATTTAAAATCCATTACCTGTATCTTGTTCAAAGAATTTACCAAGTCCCAAAATGGAAGAAAACCACTGTCAGCGATTCCCATCAAAGAGAATACAGAAAGCAGGAACAAAGACATAGCACTTCTATAGCACATCACACAGTGTGACCACGCTAACACTCTGTAAACTTCATGTTCCTCATTTAGCCAGCCTTGCTTGGTCAGAAAACAGTATTTCCATATTTCCCCTATGTCATGTCCCCATGAAAAGACCATCAATAAGTGGATTTCTAAAAAGGTTTAAGAGAATCTGAGCGCAACAAAAATATTTCTGTAGTCTCTAGCTTACTGAACAGGAGAGATTAATCATTGCCACTGCAGAGCAATGGAGTAAAACAAAGCTACAAGTATAATAAAAAACTTTCCAGGACAGTTTTCAAATTTAGTTTGAAGGTTTACTGACCTTCATTCAAAAAAGCAAGAATGTTGCCTACCCCAATCTTTCAGAGGAGCACAGCACTTAAAAAACTCATAAATTATCATCAGTAGACAACATGAAAGACTGTCACATTTGGCTCAGAAGCTGCTGGTCAGAGAGCCCCTCCAAGCTTTGAGTAAGGATTATCTCTGCACAGACTAACCAAACTAAAAATCAAATTTTACCTTCTACTTAAATCCAGTGTTAAATCCATATTGGTTTTACAATTTGTAGTTTTTTCAGGATGAAAAACATGAATAATAAAAAGTAAAAACTACTTCCATCACTGCAAAAAGGGGCATCATCAGAATTTCCCCAAAGAAGTGATCTGAAAGAGTATTTTCAACATTTTTTACCAGTGGTAGGTACTCATGTCTAATTCAATAACTACAACCTCACTTAAATACTCAGTAGAATTTTTATAGAACAAAATGCTCAAGCTCTGAAAAGACATTTACTTATTAACTCTTACAGACAGGCAAGCAATTTTACATCACAGCTAAATTAATATTGATGTAATTTTGCCTGCAGGACACATTTAAACAAAACAGCAACGTGCTCACAATTACAGGACACATCAAGAACATGGACTACAGCAAAAACCTCTGCCTGTTTTCCACTGCCATGCCCAGAGCTCCAGACTCATCCCCTTTCTATCAAACAGGAGAACATCTGCAGCAGCACTGACACCCATTCCAGCATCGGGCCTTGCAGACACAGCAGGAGTCACTTGATCCTTGTACAGATCTTTATTTACCCTCAAACATCTGTAATCCCATTCCTGTTCTCTGTCCAAGCCTACACCCAGAAAGATGCGTGTCTGGAGGATCCAAGGCATCCAAGTTACCCAGATGTTTTCCCTCAAAGCTCTTGCATGGCTTGACCAAAACCAGAAGTGCAGCTATAACCCAACAGCTGGATGAGTCCAACTGCTTCCTCCAGGGGTGATGGCACAGAGCCTTCCTCAAGCCGGTTGGGAGTCTCCTCCACTAATTAACTGCCCTTCATGCACAGACAGAACTTCTCATCTCACTCCTTCAGCAGACTAAACATACACCGGTCCAAAGGAAAAATTATCTAACGAAAGGCCAGGAGCTCTCAAACTGTGGGAATAAATTACCGTCATCTGAATTCAGCAAGAGACGACTTCCCTTTTGTTCTCTGATGCTACTGACACCTGCGTGGTGAGACAGCGCTGGTTGAGTCAACAAGAATTTATTGAAATTAAATAAGGATTTTCTCCAAGAATGAGGGCATTTCTCTGAACAGGCAGGAAAGGCTATTCAAACACTTAACAAAATGGGAAAGCAGGACTGGAAAACAGACACTAGAGAGAACCAAAAGCACCTCTGGACTTTCATTTTACACAGCAGTACTACAGCAATTCAGAAAAAATAAAAATGACATCTCCAAATCAAGCCTGCCAGAATCAATACTGCAACTATTGTCCCACCCACTAATCTATACAACAATGCCTACCATTATGAAAGTCAAGAAACCAGGTGAATAATAATTAATGGATAATTATATTAAACATTTAGTGAACTCTCAGAAGACTTTTATTGGATGGTTTTTCTTGAATAGACTGTGAATAAAATCAGCTTTGTACTAGGCAAAAAAAATATAATAAAAGAGCATCAATTTAACTGTTCAGAAGTTATCACTTTTGTACATTTCAAACAAAACCCATGAAAATCAGAGTGAGCCTACAAATTAAAAGAACCTAACATTATTCTAATATGTCACTTGATACAGTTCGAGTAAAACTTCCTTTTTTTTATTCTTATCCCCTTTCAATTTTCTGACCACCTATTCTAAGCCCCACATAATTTCACAGCCTTACTAATGAACGTGATGTGAGGCTCTCATGGACAAACTTCTATTTGAAACTCATGATCACAGTCTGAACATAAACAAAATGCACATAATGCAGCAGTAGTCAGGACACTGCAGTTTATGGAACACTTTTACAGCTTTAGCTACAACTGTTTTGTCCAGAGGACTGCAACAGCTGAATGGCAAAACATTTTAAGCAGCACAGTCTTTCAGCATTTCTCTAGAACAGTAGCTGGGAGTAGTTCTTTTCATAGCATTAGCAGAGTTTTCATCAACCCAAGAGTAGTTTGCTATGAAATCACAGCAAGATAAGATAATGAAAAGACAGTTAACTGCTCACCTCGTTACTGGTTAATTGCTACGAGCACAAGTACTCTACATGTACATTTCCATTTTATATACCTGAAGAATACATATATACAGGCCTGGCCACCTGAAACCTTAGAAATATTTGACAAAGCAGTATCTACAGATTGTGTGTTTAAACTCTTAGAGGCCTTCACTTGGCAGCGTGCATTCCTACACACCCCACTACAAACTTGACTTTCTGTGTGGAGGAACCCAGTCAGAAGCAGAGATGATGATTTTAGGTATCTTTATATCTGGATATTGAACAGATGATGACAGTGCTTCTTCTTTGGGAAGGATCAGGGAGTAGAGGGGTCAGGGAGCTCCACTCAGGAATGACTCGTTTTCCACAGCAATCTTCAGTCATGATGGAGGTGAGGAAAAGGGTCTGGATGATCTCATGCAGGTCTTTGGCTTTTTTCAGGGTCAGTGCTGAAGGACTGAGTTTTCTGTAACACTCAACTTCTACAGCTGGTAAGGAATCCCTAAACTGAGGAGCCGCAGGGCAAAGAGCCCAAATGGGGCAATAAAGGGTGACTGATCTCAGTCTCCTGTTAGGTGTTTCTGAGCCATCCAGAGCTTTTCTCACAGATCCTGTCCGGCAATTTGTAAGGTCACTGAAAACCCTGCAGGCTGGCCTTGGGGCACCACAGTTAGTACACCGGGATCCACAGGGTGAGAAATTCAATTTCAGCACACAACATCAGAGCCTGGGCTCCATCTTTTCATCTTGATGCAAGTCAGTGGAATCAGCAGATGATCCATCAGTCAGGCTCAGAATCCACACTGAAGTGAAGAAAAAATTCGGTATGCAAGCTACTACACCTGGCTGCAGGTACTTCACAGAAATGAAGGGTAGCCTTGGACTAACTGCTGAAATTCTTTAATAATGTTCAATCTGAAACACAACTAGGGAGGGCTTGAAATTATTGAAGTTATGTGAATACCTAATTCTACTGGTTTTCTACTCTAAGTGAGAAACGGGGAAACAACGGTAAAAATGAACCAACCACTTACTGCTTGACGATAAATGGTGTAAAAGAAGGGAGTATCAAAATTTCACATCCTGAAGACCTGTTTTACTGTACTTGATTCAATTTATGGAGATAATACCTTATGGCACATCTTAGTATAGTAATTGTGTTAAATACGTTTCATCTGATCACACTACTGCAACATTGATACATATGTTGAGGACTTAATTCTTACATAAACAGTTAAACAAAATCACCATCAAAAATGTTGCAACAGTTAAGATCTGTACTTAAGATAATGCTGCAATGCTGCTCTAGTATATAAAAATATGTACAATATTGAATTACAGAGAACTGCATTATGTGTCTTGGAGCCAATCCAACACATCCTTTTATGAAAGCTGGAAAACTTTAAAAATAATATAAAATATATGAGCAATAATTCTAAAGCTGAACTTATTCCCACTTGTTTTTTTTATTATCCCTGTTTGTATGAGACATGAAAAAAACTCAAGTCCCTCTTACCCCCTCCTTTTAGGAGGACTACGTACTTCCCTCTTGTTAAAATCTCTGAATAGCTGAAGCAGTGGTGTTAAAAAAAAACAGTTTATGGATGAATCAGAATAAATAAACCACCTTAAACAGTCTTGAGGTCTTCTCTGCCTGCTAGAAATATTGGGATCCATGTCCTCTATGAGCACGAACAGATGGAATAAATGCAGCAGGAAGACAGACTAGCATTTCACTCTAGAAGAGGCCTCTCCTGGCAATCTGTGAGAGTTCTGTGCAGGATTAAGGTCTTCAAAGAAGAACACCTATTGTAAATGACTTGCTATCATATCTAAGTCTACTGTGATTTTGTCACACCTGAACACCAACAACCCTATATCCCTCTGCTCTTGTCCCCAAGAAATCATGGAGAAGGGGGAAGAAAGCACTCAAAGGGATTAAAAATCAGAACTGCATACAAAAGTGTAAGATTTTACCTACATTGGATTTTCTTCCTTAAAAAGTCTACCGAATACTTTAATCATACACAATGCCCCTTGCACCACATTATACATAACTTTTTTGTATGAATGAAGTGGAAAATACAATTATTCTACTCAACCTTAATACAAGCTCTATGTGCAGTTCTCTAAGTTAGGATATCAGCTTACACTTGTGATGTCAACAAGTGAAGAAAAATCTAAATTAATTCAAAGGTCTGATTTAGAAACACTAAGTATGATCTGCTGATGGCAAAAGCCTATGTTGAACAGGTGGCTTTTCAAAAAATTAATTACTCTAACTGCTTTGTCTTATTTATCTTGCAGTTTATCTACCATTTTCACAGTGCAAACTGTAACAAGATACAGCTTGTAAGAAAATGGTGCACAAAATACTTTTGAATGCTAAATGATGAAGACAAGACTGCATAACAACTAGCATGTTCTGAAACTTGGTAAAATTCAACCAAGTTTCATCACAATCTTAAAACAGGGGATTCTCAGGCTTTCTGAAAACTGTTCTATTCTCTTGTGAATTAGAATGTAACAGAATTGCATGCCCTGTACAACACAACAAATGAATGGCATTCATTTCACCACTATCAATAAAGAAAGCAGTAAGCTGCAAGATAAAATAATCCATGTTTTGAGCTCATGATTTAACCGACTTATTTTAATTTGAAGAATAAAGGTTTATGTACATTATCCCGAGGCAAGCATAAAACTTTTGCCTTAGAGATACACAGGAACAATTTAAGGAGAGGTGGGGGAAGAAATCCTGATTCATTGTTCCCAACCACCAGTCGGTAACTGCATCAGTAACTGCAATCAGCTTAGCTTAGTAACACAGGGGAACTTCTAGTGATCAATCAAGTAGTGAAGCTGCACTTACTGTACTAGCAGTCTCCACACTGGGTGCAAAAAAGCACTGACCTAAACACTGCACCTTTCGGACTTTTTCCCCAAGAATTAACTCTACCTCCACACGATTAAACACCAATAAAAGTCTCAGGACCATTCAACAGAACCCCAGTGACTGAGTCCATTCCATTCACCACTCTCACCCCTGATAAAGTAAAACCAAAACCCCACCTGAAACCCAACCCTCCTCTCACGCTCAACAGAAGCCCTGCTCAGTCCTCAAAGCCCTGAGAGAAATTACAACTCTTTTAACCCTCAGTTTTTACACCAGATGGAAACACTGATTCCATCTGAGCCTATTGCTTCTCACATCCAAACCCCACACCTATTGCATCTCTGTTGAAATTTCTGCCTACCAAGCAAAATGAAAACAAGCCCCATGTACCACCTCTCTTCCAAGAAGGTGTTTAGTAACAGGCTTTCCAACGAACCCAGGCTTCAGATTATCAGTAACAATTCCCAAAAGCCTGTCCAGTCATTCTGCTCCACCCCCAGTGCTGAATCATGTTAAAGGGAGCACAAATTCTTCTCCAGAAGTGGTTTCCTTTCCATGGAACTGTTGGGGCTGCCCCAAGTATCTTACAGTAAGACAGATACTGACCCAGGGCAGTAACACCTGCGAACATCATATCTGTAATAAAATCAAAATCAAGCTATTTTACACTCACACTGAACTGAAGGTGAAATCATCACACACTGATGGGACACCACACAATACTGACACTGTCAGCTTATTCCAACTTACCATTGAAAGGCATTGTAATGGAAGTAGACCAAACCAAGGCCATATAAAAAGGCAGCATTCTGTAAAGGAAAGAAACAATGTTTAAAACCCAGGTAAGAGTGAGTTTCCAATATTTTATCCATCATTTGATATTCTATTTCCATTGTAAGACAAATATTTTTAAAATTTGCCTTGAACAGGAAGAGCCAAAAAGAAGCAAGAAAAGACAGGCAGATACCAAATAAAAAAAAAGTTCTCCATGGTCACAAAAAAAGGGGCTGTTTTGGTGGAAGAGTAACTACAATATTCAAGTACTTTTACATCAGAGAAACTGATGCACCCTGTTCTATTTGTACGACATGAGGGAAGGAAATGATGGAGTAGAAACCTTTGGCCATTTAATAAAATGAAAAAAAAAAAGCTTATGACCAAGCACCATTTTGTAGTCACAATAATTTATACTTGCATAAAAGAAAACAAAGCTACACGCTCTAATTTCAGTGTCTAATGTAGAACACTAATTAAACTATTCTGAAAATATGCTTAAGGAGATTCCACTTTTCTGAATACCAAAATATATAGACCATCAACTTCAAACCTACAACAATCATATTCCTTCATCATAAATCCAATTTCCATTTCCTATCCCCCTATCTGGAAAAGGTAAAAACCAAAGCATAACAACAAAAGCCATTCCCCTTCTGGAAACCCATTTTCCCTCCATTTTCTTTTCATATAAACTATGACTTACTTCTAAAGTGAAATTACTGACAACATTTAATGAATGTTTAACTATCCAGTTCCCCAAATAATTATTACATTTTCCCTAAATTAGGAAAAATAAACAAATTGCTTTTTCTTTTGCAAAGTTATGCTACAGCACATTTGTTTGTTATGGAGCAGAACAATTCCATTATTTACAGGAGACATTGCACATGCTGCCTAAGAGATATCTCAAGGCTTTTCTCATGTATAATTCTGATTCTGAGAGACCAGGTACGCATCCCAAAGCTCTGACACATGGACAAGATCTGCAATTTCAACTGTCAAAGACCACACTTCAAGATCATCTCTATGCCACTTGTATGCAGCTCTTTAACAAGTCAAATTTCTAAGGAGCTCCACAAAAGGAATACTGATTATGACTTAAACACAGTTCAAATATAAAAGTTATAATCGAGTTCTTCCTATAAAATAACTGGCAACCAGGAGACAATTCAAAGAGCAACTTTCATCAGAAACAGGATCCAATATGACAATTTCCTTATCCCTGATTTGCATCTTCTAAATGTAAAATAAAACCAGGGGAAACATCATGAAGATCCTTTCATGAATGCAGCTGGATGACAGCTTCAGCAATGGACAGCTTCCAGGAGAACGCTGCGGTATGACCAGGCACTACAGCACTGGAAGATGTTAACAGAAGGAATGGAGAGGGAAGTGCATAAACAACAGAAGAGAACACTTGAATACTTCCATAAACCCACACTCCTGTTTAATGGAACAAAAGCACAACACAGACACCATAAAGATAAAAGATCTCCAATTGCATACTCCATGTTTTTCACACGTTCTAAGTGTGTTCTGGCAACAGGAAGATCAGGAAGAAGGCAAGCTCAAAGGCTGAGCACACGTAATGCCCTGACTGAAAAGTCATTTTAAATAAAGAAGTAAGATAGATTTTCATGTAGCAACATTTTCATTGAGGCAACATGGAAGCCTCAAATACAGACTGCCAGGGGCCTTCACTATCTTCAGGCCAGCTCATCTTTCAGACAGAACTTAACAGGACTGTCCAGTGTCCCCTCTGATATTTCACATCTCAACAAATTTAGATCTTCATAGAGACTGAGAACAACAGTGACCACAAAAATCCTTCATTGCCACACTGCAAAATTCAAACAAAAATGGGCCAAACAACTAAAATCTCTTCAGTTCATAAAGAATTTGATTTCCCCTTATGAAATCTATTAGAATTTACAGTCCAAGAAAGAGATTCAGAAAAATCTCCCTGATATTTTGATGCTAAGTGTTAACAACAACAAACTCTCAAGGCACAACAGAACCAAGATACAAGTGATCTGTCAAAATGTAATTTATGTACCAAGTTCACACAGCTTTCAGATGGTCCTCAGAGCACGACAAATAAACCATCACTGTTCTGTCCTTTGTTTTGTGCATGATTTTCCCATTTTTCTCTCATTCTCTTCTGCCCTTAAGTCTTTTGAGACTGACCTTAAAAATATCTTAAGCTGTCGCTCTCTTCTCAACAAAATACAGGCAAGATTTAATATCTGTACCTGTAATACTTCTCTTCAAATGCAAAAGGGCAAATTCTGAAACGTAAGTATGGATCATAAATTTATCTGTTCTGAAATACTATCACCCTAACCATAGGTACCACCATGAATCAACTGTCTGTTGATAATATTAATATCTAATAAACTATAAGTATCTTTTAAACTGCATTTGAAGATGGACAGGACTCACAAGGGCTGGAAAGCATCACAGTGTCCCAAATGTATGGCTGCACTTTCCCATAAAGAGTTCAAGGTCCACATAAAGTTCATTGCTTTTGCAGAATGCCATCAAGCTCAACGTGCAGTTGAGTTCCTACTGGCAACAGCCAATACGAAATGCCACCCCAGTTTAATGCAGATCAAGACCAAGTGGGATCATTACCCAAATCTTCATCTACGAAATGTCCTTTTTAAAATCATAAGATTCTGTCTGCTAGGAACACATTAAGAAATCAGTTTCCAGTTTCCCCTATTAGTTTTGACAAGTTTCTCCCAAAGAACACCATTCCACGTGTTCCAGTAAAGATTACTCGTGTGATTTAGTCCCTGCTATAAATAGCTGTTGAGGTAGAATTTAAGGTCTCTTTTTCTCTCCAAACATTTTTCAGAGAGAAGCAGAAAACAAAATTATCTTATTACAGAACTTTCTAACAACCCTCAAAATTAATGAAGATCTCATGCTAGCAAAATGCATTCTTTGGCTACGAACTTCTAATTTAATTTTATGTTACCAGGTATCTCTTTTCACTAGAATCCTAAGTGAAAAGAAAATACAAATCCAAACAGACTGTGCCTCAAATCTGAAGCTGAATGCTTGGGATTTTTTCATTCTACTGCCATGCTACAAAACACTCATAAATCAGAAATGCTATTTCTAAACTGACATAATTTACATTTTCTATGAATTATCAAAAAAATGTTAAAATGTTTCATACCAACCACTAGATGGCTCAAATATCTCTTTCCATTTTCCACGCTTATGCAATTTAAGGAAATTGTCAAGTTGATATTGTGCATTCTGCTACTTACATGCACTATTTAATGCTGGGCAACATTTGAATTTTATTTTCTAAAAGAGTGTGGAATACATATTTTGTCAACAGGTAACTCAGAAGGCAAAAATGTATTTCCATGCATCTTTTCATGTATCTGGTATGAATAAGCACATTGAAGACTTTTGGTCTTGCTTGTTTTAAGCGATCAAGGAAAAAAAAATTCAGCAATGAGAAAGACTCCACCCATCTCACAGGCCTTCTATCGAAACTCAAAGAACTGCTTTATAGGCTCTTTGATCCCCAACGTTCCCTGTTCTCCAGGCATTTCAGGCCAAGTCCCCATAAAGCTTTTTTCTCCGCCTTTCAAAGGTGCAGCCAGCAGGTCCCACAGAAATACATCAGCCCGGCCCACCACTGACACACACAGAGGGGCACAAAAATGCCCCAGTCCTGCCCCCCAAGTGGCCACCCCCACATTCAGATCACAAACAGCCACCTTGGACTCGCTCTACTAATGTGTGGCTACCACATCTGGGCCCAGATGTTTCTCACCAGTAACACGCTTATCTGCCACACACAGCTGAGACCCTGTTCCAGACTCCAAACTGGTGTTTCATAAACACAGGAATTTAATTAGAAGTTACGCTTGCAAATGAAAATCTGTTTGACAGGCACATCTAGAGAATCAGAGTAGAAAAGGACATTTAAAAACTCAAAGCAGTCTCCAGGCAGCATCCAGCCAGGTCCTTGCAATTTAAAAATGAAAAGGATCAGTTTTTGCCATAGTTCCAAATACTGCTTATTCATAAACATTCCCTAGCACTGCCTCTCTCATTTGTGCTGACACAATCATCTTTAGAGTACTACAGCCAACTGGATGCCAGAAGTGATGTGAATTATCAGTATCTAGATAAAAAGGATTTTTTAACTGCATCAGTTTCCCAGGCAAGTTCATTTGTGGACCCCCATTAACAACAGCATTAGTACAAGTAAAAGACTGGTACACAACTAAAAGCTCTTTAAGCCTACACTGCTCCCACCAAACCATGTATCAAATCTACAATGACTTCCTAAACTTCACTGAAACCTCCAAAGTCACACGTAAATATTTCACTTGAGAGAAAGCAACATCTGAGGGTCGGTACAAGGTGCATAAAAACATGAGATTAACATCACAGCCTCCTGCCAGCCTTCTCCATGCAGGTCCTTAACCAGTGGCACACACAGGCTACTGCATCAGTTCTTCTATCCATACATATAAATATCTCCAAGGTGGGTGCCAAGAGGATGCTGCCAGACTCTTTTCAATGGTGCCCAGCAACAGGACAAGGAGCAACGGGCATAAACTAAAACACGAGGAGTTTCACCTCAACGTGAGGAAAAACTTCTTTCCATTGAGGCTGGCAGAGCTCTGAAAGAGCGGCTCAGGGAGCGTCTGGAGTCTCGCTCTCTGGAAACATTCCAGATCCGCACGGACACTTCCCGTGTCACTGCTCTGGGGGGCCCTGCCTTGGCAGGAGGTTGGATTGGATCATCTCCAGAGGTCCCTCCAACAGATTCTGGGATTCTTTGTGACTCTATGGAAAAGGGACAGATGTAGGCAAAATAAACGTTTCATTTAATTAGAAAGTTGATATTTAGGCAGAAATCAAAGTGTATCCCACCATACTATACAATAACCAAAACAGGAGGAAAAGAAGTTCCCATGTAGTTGGTTCGTACAAGCCTGAAGAAAAACTGGAAAAAAGATGACACTCAGCACCCTTAGGAGAGATCAGTGACTGCTTTTCAGTTGTTTACTACTGACAGGAATCAGAATTAAGTCTTTGATGACATATTTAGACTGCCTCCAGCAGGGTCGGACTGCCCCCGAGCCAGTGGCACCCTGAGCCCAGCCCACATCACACCAGGCTGCACAAGACACACGTGGGCAGGCGGCCACTGCTCCTCAGAAAATCCAACCAGGAGAACAAGGTTTTACAGCTTATATTGCATCCTGTGGTCACAGGGTCTCCTGGCCACCTGTTCAAGGCAAAAGAACAATTTTTGTGCTTGAACGTGTGAATATGTTTATTTCTTCATCCAAATTAAAAAAAAAAAAGAAGAAAGATGAAGTTTTGACACTATGGTGCCTAATTCTTCCTCCCCACGCTACTCAATACATAGTAACAGCTCCCTAAGGAGTTTGTACCAAATAAAAAATTCCACCTAGGCCCCCGTGCATAAACAGCTCCAGTCCTTTGGGAGCTGACAGGCTCTAGCACAGAGATTCTACAAGCTCAGGACAAAGAGGGGAGTGTTCAAATAAAATTTGTTTAGATTTGTATAAACATGAAAAAGAGAGCTACCTATCTACACGTGCTGCAAGTTCCAATCACCTGCAAAAATACTAAGATCCCTGTGTGCATCACAAATTAGGATCATTAGTTTTGTCTTCTTCAAGGTCTTCAGGAAGCTTTACAGTAGCTGAAAAACCACCACATTTATACAGGATTTTTATATACAGCTATCTCTGACATGCATGACTCTGCCTCTTGAGCAATACTCACAATATTCCAAAATTTGTTACTGGGTGTGTGTCTATATCCCAGTAGTCATGTGAAAGTAAATAAAACAGAAAAGTCATTATTCCTGTATCAAATACATTCTGTCATATGTAATATCTTGGTAAATAGTTACAAAATAATTCCTCATTTTCTTGAAGAAGATCTTTTCTGAGAGTAAATATTGCCAAAATACACCTACTACTTCCAGAAGAAATCCATCTTTCTTAATTCATAAAAACTACTTTTCTTCATATGACAGAAAAATTCTTAGTAGAAAATAAAACAAAATAAAAACAAATAGAAATCAAATAAAAATTCCACACTGTCTACAAACTGTGGGTTTTTTTTTTTCCTTTTTAAGTAGTACCTGTCTCTGAAATGACTATGCTGTCTTGGCCATCATCTCCTCTTAAGAAAAGAGTACATTTATCCTTTGCAATTTCCACATTTCCTGCAGCTCCCCTCTGAATGGAAACTAGTCTTTCAACTTTTGGGAACATGACTGCCCCACTGAAAAACTTCTGTCCTCACACTTTTACTCATGGACTAAAACACACATGGCAAGATCCAAGTGGCTTTCCAGCACTATCTGTAAACAAAAGCTTCCTGACACACAGGGAAGGACAAGTATATCAAGCCAAGACTATTGGAAAATTACTGAAACCTACAAACCGTAATTAATTCAACAGACAATCATTATTTCAAACTCTCCTGAATAACACACTGTTACAACTACTTTGTCGGGAGTACTGTCCTATGAAAATGACAAGCTGACAAAACAACCTTAAGTAACTCAAATCTTCTTCACTGATGGGATCTATGCAGTTTTGCAAACCACGCATTTCTGTATCCATTAATTAACCTAAGTCCATTGGCAAAAGGGACTTCTGATCAACTAGTGTACCTCCAGGTTTGTCACACGACAGCCAAGGAGTGTCTAAAATGTGATCATTGCTATGAACATTGACTTACATGCCTTAAAATATTTCACTTGATGTAAACATCTTCACTTTCACTTGGTACAAATATTCTCAATAATTTAAGTATTTTAACAGGAAACAGAATTTTTCTGACATGAATTAAGCGAGCAAAGGTGTTGTGCAACACACAAAGGATTAAATTCACCTTGACAGACACTTTATACGGATGATTCATCTAACCAAATATAATACTCTCCCTACAGATTCCCTGAATGCTGTTAACGATCACAAAGCTTCTACTTTATTTTGTATGATACATGACTTTATGAAAAAACACCGCCCCCCAGCTCCAAAGAGAAAGCCATACTTGACAGTAGATGCTTTATAACTAAACCAATTTATCAAATGTTTGCACAAAAAGAGACAATCTCTCTGGAGATCACCTGGTCCGACCCTCTTCTCAAGGAAGGGACAACTAGAGCATTCCAAGGATGATGTCCAATTGGATTTTGACTGCCTTCAAGGACACAGGCCCCATAAACCCTCTAGGCAACCTTCTCCACTGTTCAATCACCTTCACACCTAAGGAAATAAATACATTTTGATGTGTTTAATAGGAATTCTGTGGTTTCTGTTTGTGCCTGCTGCTTTTCCTTCTCTGACTAGGCAACACCAAGAAGATTCTAGATCTGTTTATTCGTAAAGCTGGGTAAGACAATCCTGAGCCTTCTCCAGGCTGAACAAGCCCAGCTCTCTAAGCCTCCAGTCCCTACATGAGATGTTCTGTGCCTCTACACTGCCTCGGGGTTCTTTACTGGACTTGCCCCACTCTCTCCCCACTCCATTCCACTTGGGAGCCCAGCAGCAGACCCAGAACTCCGCATGCAGCTCACCAAGGCTCAGCAGGGAGGGAAGATCATCCCTCAGCTTGGTGGGCACGCTCTTCCCTACGCAGCCCAGGATGGCCCTGGCTGCCTTTGCTGGCTCACGCTCACCTCACGTACCAGGACCTCTCCTGCAAAGCTGCGCTCCAGCCTTCAGCCCGGGCTGCTCCTCCAGAGACAAAGGACTTGGGCTCTGTCAAACGCCAGGAGGCTCCTGGGGGCTGTTCAGCTCCCTCTGAACAGCAGCACAGCTGTGTCATCTCTTCAGCTTGGTACTGTCTGGAACCCTGCTGAAGGTGCACTCTACCCTGAAACACAGGTCATTAACCCAAGGTGCTAAAGAGCGCTGGCTCCACTCTCAACCCGTGGGGTAAACAACTGATGGCTGGCCTCCAGCTGGACTTTGTGCTATGTCCTGGTTTTGGCTGGAGTAGGGTCCGTTTTCTTCTCAGTAGCTGGTGCAGAGCTGTGCTTTGGATTTAGGATGGGAATAACGTAAACACAAAGGTATTTGCTCCTGAGTGGTGCTCACCCTAAGTCAAGACTTTTCCGCGTCTCAGGGAGGCAGGAGGCTTGGGACAGCTGATCCAAACTGGGCACAGGGATATCCACCCCACACAAAGCCAAGTCCAGTATATAAAAGAGGGATCGGCCAGGAGGGGCCCATCACTGCTCAAACTGCTCAGTGCATGGTGAGCAATTGGATTGTTCAGTGCTTGTTTTCCTAGGATTTTTCCTTTCCTTTTTGTTAAAATCATCATTATTGTTAATATTACCATTAGTATTACTGTGTTTTAATTTTTTTCACTTGAAATAAAGTGTTTTTATCTCAGCCCACACAGTTTTACTCTTTGTTTTTTCCTTTCCCATCAGGGGGAAAGAAGGTAGTGAACAAGTGGCTGTGTGGTACTAAAGTTGCCATCTGGGGTTTGACCATGACAGATGCGGATCACAATCCTCTGAGCCCGGGTGAGCCAGTTTTCAGTCCACCACACTGACCACTTACCTAGTCTACATCTCATCAGTTTGTCTGTGAGCATATTATAGGAGGCCAGTGTGGAAAGCCTTACTAAAACACAAACAGAATTTGTGGCTCTCATCCCCTCCACCAAGTTACTCATTGAGTTACAGACAGCTATCAGGTTCATCAAGCATTATTTCTCCTTCATAAATTCATAGTGATTACTTCCAGTGACCTGCCTGCCCTGAATGTGCTGGAAAGAATTTCCAGGATAATTTGTTCTACCACCTCTGCAAGGATGGAGGTGAAGCTGACTGGCCTGTAGCTCCCAGGATCTTCCTTCTTGTCATTCTTGAGGGCAGGAGGGAAATTTGCTTTATTCCAGGCTGCAGGAACCTTCACCATCACCATGACCTTAATGGAATAATTGAGAGTAGCCTCACAATGACAGAGATGAGCTCCCTCAGCACTCATTGATGTATCCGCACAGGTCCCATGGACTTGTAGATATTTTTTTGAATGTTCCCAAATCTGACCCTCTTTTAAGATCAAATCTTCCAGACCTGCTGACTGGCCTCAAGGGCCTTGAAGGTGAGTCCTACCAGTAAAGCCCAAGGTGCTAATATGAAGTACCTCCGTGTTTCCCATATCCTTTGGAATTTGCCTTATTTAGCAGCAGACCTGCATGTTCTTTCATCTTCCTTTTGCTGCTGATACACTTGCAGAAGCTCTCTTGTTGCACTTCACATCCCTCACCAAATTCAACTCCGTGTGAGCTTTGGCTTTCCTCATGCAATCCCTGGATGATCTCTCCGCATTTCTCCAGTCATCTATCCTTGCTTCTGTCTCCTGCATGCCTCCTTTTTATGCTTGAGTTCTGTCAGGAGCATCTTGTTCATCCATGCAGGATTCCTTTCCCTTTTATACAACTTCCCTCAAGTCAGGATGAACTGTTCCTGAGCTTGGAGGAAGTTATTACCAAAACAAACGTGGACCGAAGAAGAGAGATTCCCTCCATCATGCTGTCCTGTAGGTACTTCATTATTTTGTCAGTGTTCTCGAGGTGGGGCCCAAATATTGATCAGCATAAGCAAATTAAAACACTGAGCAAGTCTTCTCAACCTCCGCTTTTCTTTGGTGAGTTTGGTGCTCTTATTTCATACTCACTGAAGGATTTAGCTTTCCTCTTTCCCATCTAGATGTACTGACCTCAAAAAAACTATCAGATCTCCTCACAAATGTTTTCAAAGCACAGAAATTAATGCTGGCTCATGTGTACATACAAACATTTCTGAAACCTCTTTTCTGGACTATGACATCTGCACAGTTTATTGAAATGTTTTATTCTCTTTCATATGGCAAGTGATCATCACCATTTACATCCATCATCTTCAAAACATTTTATGAAGTAGAGCTACTAGCATGGAATTTTCTGTCCTTGATTCACCATTTTTCCAACCCGTTCCAGCAAAGATAGGAATCCCACTGAGTTGACAAGTAGCCCCATTATTTCCCTGTCAGTTTCTCACTGCTGGAGAACCACTAGTGTTGGAAAAATGCCTTACTATCATTAATTACACAGCTGCTCTACCTTAGGCACTTCGTAGAAAATGGAAGTGGACAAGCTGAATACACTAAGGCATGATTGACTATGAAGAGACTCCAATACACACAAACAGACCAGCAAAAACCAAGGGAAAATAGTCACAAAAATTAAATAACAAAACTCTCTATGGTTGCTCCCCTCAAATCTTAAGCCACATTATGCTGGGCAGTAACAAAAACCCAACTGAATCTGGACCTCTGCTCAATGGAAAAATTCAAAGGTTAATTTTTAACCAAGTCCCCTAAGAATGCTGTTGCTGCTTTTATGTTGTTCTTTCCAGCTGAGTAACTCTTGAACCTGTTAGCTGCCTTCAAATGAGTTTGAGAGAAAGTAAGACTTCTCAAAGTTGAAAAACTGGAGGAATGTCACTGAAAATGCCTGTTGGGTAGGAAAAAGAACCCTCAAGCTAAGGCCTACTTTCAGAAAGCACACGGAGCTTAATTACTCCCTCCTCTTTGGGAAAAGACACTTAGCCCAGCAGCACAGCTTTAAATCAAGCATCTGCTTTTCCTGCTCAGAGGTACCACAGGAAACAAGATGACATTCAGGATGCTTCACTAGGAAAACTAGAGGAGTTTCAGTCTGTGTGTGCTTCAGTGGGAGAAGAGAGGATAGGAGGTGAGAAAGAACAACAGACACCAGCTCCTCATTGTCCAGGCTTCATTAGCTCCAGCAAAAAACAGTCTGTTCTGTGAAGTGCAAACTGAACAAAATTCCACATTTGGAACAAAATTCTGATACCAGCTTTAGGAAAAAAACTCACTAGCTGTTTTGATCTTGAGTTTGTTTTTACATTAATCAATAACATCTGAAAAATGAAAATGTTACCTGAATTCCTATTTTGGGGTATACATTTTATGCATTCTTACAAATGTATCGAAAATTCAAACATGAATGTGCCAATTTTTAAAAATTTGTTTTAAGAACTGAAATGCAAGATCATTGATTAATGGTTACTGGTTAGGGATCAATCAATTATTACTGGAAATGATTGTCCAATTAAGACTGTAGTTGGTTAAGTAGCGATGGCTAATTGGTGTTCTAATTGGTGATTTGCTGTTTTATTTGTTAGAATGTACAAATACTTAAAATGGGATACAAGAGCCAAGGCAGCAGGCCCACATGACAGGCAGCTGGGGGAGCAGACTGGATGGCCAGCAGCCAAGAGCAGAGCAAGGCAGCTGGGCAGCCCACCAACCATTCCCACAGAGCATTTCAATTCCATCAAATCATCATTTCTTAACAGAAAACTGTACCTCAATAAATTTGCAGCTCACTCTGTGAATATATGGACTAGTGAGTTTAAGAGCCGTCAGTTTCTAGAGGCGAAACAAACCAACAAAAAATACAAACAAGCCAAATGACAGGACACTTCTTTTGCCCTCCCTACCTCTGCTTATTCTGCACTGCAGCTTCTTCCTCCCCTGACCCAGAGCTCAGCTTTCCTCATCCTCCCTCACAAATCCCTCTTCTACCACTGCATCACTGCTGCTGTACCTAGCTTCGCTTAATTACTTCTGTCAACAGTTTAATTTCTGAAAAATTAACTCTGACAAACTGCAAATGGAAACACCACGACTGACCTGTATTGGGAACTGAAACATTTTTTAAATCCACTAGTATTTCTTCACTTCTGACTGCTACCTCACCATACTAAGAAACCTCTCAAGGTTGGTAGCTCTAAAATCTTTTCCTCTGGGGCAGTTTTATTCCTAAACTCAGCTGACAACCTCAAAGAGGAAATATAAAGAGAAAAAGAAGAGGGTAAATTAACCAACACCATCAGACAGAGATTTTCTCCTCCTCTGTTAATTCAACGTCCTTCTGCAAGTCTCAGAGAGCTCTGATTTAAAGACACTTTGCTGAGTTCCACAAAATAATTTTATACTATTATTGCTGTTCCTTGGTGTGACTGGACACCCCCTTACACTTGCAAGAATTAGCAGAATCCCTTTTTAACCTGTCTACATGGTAGGTGTAGATTCACCCTCCCTCCTGTCCTTGGATATGCTTCGATCATTTATCTGAAACTTCATTCTTCCATTCTGCTTTAGAGAGGAGGATGACTGGATTCTAGAAAAATGTCACGTTGAACTCTACTTATCCTTTATATAAGACCATCCTTTCCAGTACAGGCTTCTATATTGTTCTTTATTAAACCAAATACTGTTTGTTCTTTTAGCTTTTTCTTCATACTCTACTTTTTCTGATACTAAGGCCAGCTCCCTCAAGACCATGAGCTGTGAGATGGTGGATACAAATACTTTCAAATACTACTGTTTAAAAATATCAACCTGCCACATGAAACTGTATTTGTCATCATAATTCTCCCAAATCTTTTTCTGTACTTTAAATTTGTGCCATTCAACACACAAAATTTATTTTCCCTTTCACAATACAAATATCCACTTTCTCTTCCAAGCATTAAAATCATTATACCAGCCCCACATTTACAACTTTTCCATGACACAAATAAACACCAATTTACATTTATTTTCTTAGATCAAAAATGTGGGGTTTTTCTTTCCCATCTTTTCTGAACATGTGATTACAGTGTAATCTGAATCTACCTTCTTATTTAGAGTAAAATTTTAAAAATACAGCTTCCTTACACTTTCTTCTAAAGTCTATTATCAAGCAATTTCAGGTCGATTTCTCAGTTGCAGATATCACAGATGAAGTAAATCACACCCATAGAATTCAGTTCCAGGCCATGAAGACAATGATGTGAGCAGCTTCATAAACCTGGGATCATCACCTTGTGGTCACTTAGCAGATCTCAAAATGGGAAGGCATAATTATCCTACCTGGAAATTATCAGTCTCTTTACAGTATTTTGCTTAACAAAAGAAGAAATCTGTCTCTCAAACCTACTGGAGAACAAGTACTAACTTGGAAGTTATGGCAATTAAGGGTACCTAAGTACTGCTCTGCTAGAAAGAACTCCCAACATAAAATACAACAGATTTACTCCTTGGGAGATAAACCATAGCCATAGAATGCCTGCTCTGATAGGGAACACGGCAGGCAGGGAGCCTAAAAAGGTCCCTTCATGATCAACATCAGGACAAGGAGGAAAACACAAATTCATTTTCTGGAAAGTCCAATTTGTCCTTCATGTCTTGCAGAAGCATTTAGGATAAGATGTTTTCTGCTACTTCTCTTTTTTTAACATGTTTTCAATATTACATTTGACTCAAACTCTTAAACTCATTAACTTTTAAGTTCTTAAACACACCACTTCAGGAAGCGCTTCAGGCAGTCCAAGGTATATCCAATTGTTTAAGGTGGTAATTATTTATCTAATTCTACCATTTTCTACTTCTCAGCTTCTCTTAATAATACACTATGTCTCTCAAACGCTTTTAAACTTCTTTAGTATCTTCACTATGTGTCTCGCCTCCAACCAACACTTTTCAGGCCTAAAATTCAGATTCTTTTTGGTAAACAAAGAGAAATCTCAGGCTAAACCTGTTTAGGTTTTGTCTTATTTACCTGCATTTAAGTGAGTGGGATTAAGGATTAAGTTCCTGTATTAAGGATTTATGAGACCTGTGACTTTCTTAGACACAGCACCCCACCCTTCAGCCTCTGTTTCTAGAAACCAAATCTACCAAAGTGCCTCAGGAGAAAATCAACGTTTCTGGATTTAGCTGGGCTTGATAGCCCAGACCAATGAATTGTTTTTTATCTCACACTTGACTGACACAGCACAGGAAATTTTTTTCCACTTAGGACAGAGTAATCCCTTGTCGACAAGTCAGATTATTTGGGACATTCTTCCCAATGATTACAAAACTGTCAACCACCTTCTTTTCACAGCCAGAACAATGAGTCACCACTGAACAAATCGGTGCTTCAAGACACTGCTCCAATACCTCAGGGATTCCCTGGGTTCCAGACATGCAATAAAGCCCTAGCCCTGGCACTTGCTCCTGAGCTTCAATCACCAAAACATCTCAAAACACACACATCTCCCAGTTTGTATGTACAGGCTGTGAGACTAAGAATACACAACCAGAATTCCAGGGGGAGATTAAAAGTCAAGATTCAGGAGGTTAGTTAACAGGGAACACAGAAGGATGCCACAGGAATTAGGAGCTACGTGTCTAGCAAAACATTAGAATTAGGAAAACCGCTGAACAGCATATAAAAAAACCCCAAAAATATCAGTTGTGTTCCTTTAGAGCCATTTTCATTTTGTACTGTTTTTCCATTCAGCACTTAATATTTATTCTCCGTTTAAGACAAGTTGCCTTCCTGAGACAGCACCCATCTGGGTTGGTCTTGACCTCACAAGTGACACTCATCATCTGTTTGCTGAAGTTTGCTCTTTAATTAAAGCCCAGGTCAGAAAAAAATCACCAGCAAGCAGAACCTACAGGTTCTCTCGCTACAAAAGACAGCATTACAGCCACAGGGATCCAGGAGAGACTCCCAAGGAATCTGTCTGACAACAATGCACAGGCAAGACAATTTAGGAGAGAAAAAGGCTTACATTCCTCTGAATCTCACTCATCCTGAGTGAAATGAAGTGCCTTTAAGACAAGCTTTTCTTACATGATTCAGACAGACAGAGGGCTCTGTTTGCCCAGATTTTGAGATCAAAACCAGAACTGAGACAGGATTATAATGCTCCATTACGAACTTTATGGATGATTTCATTTATCTTACTGTATTTTTTATGGATTTCAGGCAGAGAGATCATGTACTGAAATTCTTGATTCTCGTATAGCTTCACAGAGTAATTCTGCTCCAGACAACATCCAATGATTGCATTTTATCAGAAAATCATCCTTCCCATGCTAAAGGTGAAGACTTTGTCAGTAAATGGAAACACACCTACAGGTAGGTGATGCTGGAGGGAAGGGACAGGTTGTCACACAATTCAGCAGTAACAATGAACCTTGAAAATATACCTGTTGCAGTCACATGTAAGTGTAACTTCATTCCCTTTTCTATCATTGGTTTAAGCCTCCCTCTGGCAAGAATACCATCCCAACCTCCAGTGATTTGTGGTTCAAAGGTTTCTAAAGCCAAACAAAATGTCTTTGTTTTTAATTGCTCTTAATGGATTTTTCTTCCCCGAATTTATTCAGCTGTTTTGAAACAATTAAAACTATGAGTCTGCAGCATTCTGCAAAACTAATGCAACTTTCCATACAACTAGTGATACAAAACCTCCTGCAAGATGCAGTAGGCATGAATTTCCTGCAGTAAGTGACAACAGAACAGAAAACACAAAATACCAGGAGGCCTTGTGTAAAGACATTCCCCTTCTCTGTCATCCCTATGGTTTTCCATCCCTTAGCTGTAACAAAAATATTTCAGAATTATAATCAGCTTATCATCTTCTTTCCTTTCTAAACTGCAGCTATGACTGAAACCCATTTCCCTTTCCACACTTCTTAGCAGGATTGGAATCAGATTTTCCAGGTTGTTTTCAGAGAAAGTTCATGAAGTTCTGACTACATCATTAAGGTACCTGGAAACAGATCTGTGCCTGATCCCAATAATCGAGAGTCCAACAGGTAAATATATGAAATGGAACCCAATATTCTTTGGGAGGGGAGAAAGGCAAGACCTGAAGTATTTTTAGAAAACATGTTAATTAGCATCAGTGTAGTTATGTCTGCTAATACAGCTTTATTGCTGTTTTTCTGATAACCCTGAGAATTCTGAAGAGTCTAAATCAATGCTTCAATAAGAAAAATACTAAGTAAAACTTAATCAAAAAATAAAGACTGAATGAGGAAAAAAGGAAAAATAGCTACATTTATTTCAGAGCACAATCGTGCCCAAACACTCATCTAAAACCATTTTGAACTGTCTGCCTTTTCTCCAAAGCATGAACTTATTTACCTCCCCCAGGCTCCTCACAGACTCTCTAAGGAGACCCCAAGCTCTCTGTCTCCCAATCTTCCCACCTGCTGCCTTCTCCATCTATTTGCACTGGATCCACTCACACTTCCACCACTCCTCTCCCACCCACACCCAGCACACGGAAGAGGCTGAATCTGCATCCTCCAGAAAAGGAGGAAAGGATGCAAGCTCAATACTTTAATTAGGTACATGCTTGAAAGAGTGTTTAAAAAAACAGAACTGAGATGCCAGTTCCGGAGAGAGCAAATTCAAAAACACAGAGTTTGCAAAATAAAGCAATTCTTTTGTTTCTAAAACTCAGCAAACATTTCCTCTGTTTAAAGAATGGACTGAAAATGTAAAAGAACCATTTCTGAAGAAAAGCCATTCATTAATGAGACACTGTATCACATTACAGATAAAATGGGAATCTACAAACTAGAAATATGAAAACCAGGATGATAGGTTTTATTTTAACTTTTTCTGTGCAAGGAACGAGCAATCATACAGAGTACCAAGTCACCGTGCCATTACTGTGGCTTCTGCAAACAACAGGCTTTTGAAAAAGCATCACAAGCATTTCCAAAATAATTGCTTATATTTAGAAAGACACACATTTGGTCATTTGATGTTACCAACATTCGAGTATTATTCCTGCCTGCTGGAGATGCATCCCCTGCTCAAGTTAGAATGTTCCACTCAACTAAAAATGCCTCTCTCCGAGCATTCTGAATTGATGAGTTTCTCCACTGCCACACTTCAGTACATCTAATATTTCAGCATCCTGAATCCTCATCCCAGGGACTGAAGAAGGGAAGCATGCTATTAATCTAAATACTAGCACATGAATGATGACAGTTTTTATTCTGCACAAAGGAAACTTCTGCAGCAGGAGAATTCAACGTGAATAAAAAGCTTTTCTGAAGAGATCAATCCTGATGATACTTGTGTTATTTCCACCCAGAGTGCTTGGGCTTCTAGACAGAGCTCGCACATACAGAGGGATAAGAGGAGCATTCCTGCTGAATTTCCAGGGTGAAGTTCCCATTAGGAAATGTAATGGACATTGTCTGGAAACAAATGCCATTTCCAGGGTGAGGTGAGAGTGTTCCCTCTGAGATTCTGTCTTGCCTCCTCCTCCTCCTGGTCCCAGCAAATTTATCCCCAAAGCATATTACTTCTTTAACATCTTCAGTATACTAGATTTTTCAAACTCCTGAGTTCTTATAAATCCATTGATTAAAAGCGATGAGTAGCTTAATGAATGAATGAATGAATGCACACTAAAATTAAAAAAAAAAAACAGAACTGCAGACATTGAAATAATGGGTTTTTTTCCTCTCATTTAGGACAAATGCAAAGTATTTCTAATTACAGAGCAATACAAGTGCTCCCTTAAAAGCATCTAAAGTTTATTGGGATCCAAACAGGTGCATGGGGTTTACGTGTGGAGGGGAATTCCCCTGTTTTGTGTGATGACAGTTAATAGAAAGAGACATTTACAAAAGCTAATTTATCAAATTTATCATGAGGTCAAAGACACCATGTCAAAATTTATTAATTAAATTTGCCAGTCACATTCTTTTTAGGATTTTACACCTTGTAAGGACCTCTATACCTTTGAAGGAGAGGGAAGACACCCTCCTGTCAGAATTTCATTACATAATTCATCTAGTAAGAGTTAATTATTAGATCCTCGTATAGTTTTCCTGTACACAAAATTGGACATGCTGCATTATTTGTCTATATTAACAATTATCACATCATGTTTTGATGGGACTACCAAAGAATTCTCTGTTTTAGCTGTCAGAGGGACCGAATTTCAGAGACAAATATACCCACACCTCCCTCTCAATACACAAACCCCCAACCTATAACTCTTAAGATTTATTACTTTTTAAGAAATACCTGGATAAACATATGTTCTTTTCTAAACTAGAAATCAGTTGTGTTTTCCTCTAAATTAAACAGCATGAAATAACACATTTCCTTCTTAATCTTTCTTGCTGGCATTAACTTAACGCTTTATTAAAAAAAAAAGACTTCTTTCAACTTGTCTGCTTTACTGACTTTCAGAAAATTATGTTTATTTTTAGCATGCAATACTAAAACATCTTTTTCTTAAACCCAAATACAGTTATTAATTTGCTCTATATTTTGTGCATTTTATAGACAACCAAGTGTTATTGGCAACACAATCTCATTACCTCTATAGCATTTTCCTTAATTTATTAATAAATTTCTCCTAAGTATTTTGAAGGGATATGCCTAATTATCTTACCATTAAGAGACAGAATCCCAGTCTTAATAAACACAGTTTGCATTAAAAAATCCCAGTTTTTTCATGCCACAGATTAATCACACTAACTGATCACAGCTATGGCATTGCTGACAAACCCATTTACAGTGTTACCAAAGCTACCAAGCATTTCAATAAAGAAGAGATTATAAGGTGCACAATTCATAAATTTAGCCCTTCATGTGGTAGTCTTCATACTCCAGATTTCTCCTGGGTCTTGTTCTTTTAACAACTTTTCTATCTTTTCCAATATCTTCTTAAATGCAGTCTTCATCCACCAGGACATATAAAGGGACAAGCTCATGTGATCTAAATGTATTAATATTAAAAATCTGTTGTTATGATGATTCTGTATCTGCTGCATTTCATTTTTCCCACTATTTTTGTTTTGCCAGTATATCTCAGGATCAAAGTGAAGTTTTCACCAGAACTGCTCTCATCCACTGCACCCCCAAAACCTAATTATTATGGAAAATATGCTCTCTTCTATTTTTTATCAGCATTCCAGTAAAAGACTGTGCACTTGCTCGATCCTTTATTGCTGTTAACCACTTTATTTTCTGACAGTAAATTGTTAAGCTATCACCATCTGCAGTAACAGCTATATACATTAAAAAATCTTTGTTGGTTAATTACTGAGAGTGGACCCTCGGTCATTTTAACTCACTCCTCCCCTTGCCAGGGGTTCTCCAGCAAGGTCAGGGCACAAAGCTCAGTTTTACCACTTGATGCCCTGCTATTGTCTTTTGCTCCACTCTAAACACCCCTGATTTTAGTTATCTGTTTAACTAGCTCCCTGAGTGATCCTCAGTGTTTCACAATCTACTTTCTTATTCCTTCCTCCAAACAGAGCCCTTTGATGGAGAATGATACTGGACTCCTCACCTGAACAGTTAAATGTCTTCCTTGGATTTGTCTTTTTAAAATGTTTTTATTTGTAATCTCTCCCAGCATGCCTGGTGCATTTATGACACAGAGGTTGCTGTTAGGGAGAAAGCTGGTAAAAGTTTTAGTTCAGACCTCTCACAACCCACTCTGGTATTATTCTATACATATTTTCCTCCCTTCTTCCCACATGCTAAAGTCAGGACTTTCTTTTCTCATCTTCTTTTCATTTGAATTATCAGCAAGGCCAGAATTTTCCTTCCCCCACATCCTGCCATTCTTCCTTCTAGACACATTTTCCTCTTCCTCATATTATTTGTTCAATGTCACTTGGCCATACAGATTTTTCTCTCCTCAACCTTCCCCCTCCCCTTTTCTGCTTTTCTTTTTTATGGACACGATCACTCCCCATCCTGCATTATCACACAGTATCAGACTCAGACTACTTCCAGACTGCTTTCCATCACAGTCTCCTTGGAAAATGCTTATCCCCATTAAATCCCATAAAAATGCTTTTTATCTCCATTAGGATGACCCACTCTCATAAGTATCTAAAAATTAGGACAAAATTATCTCTGTTTTTCATTTGCTGTTCCATAACACATAATATCATCATGCCTGTCTCCCCTTCTCAGTCTACAGTAGAAGTCTTGAAAGTATTTTTCGGTTGTATTTTATACCTTCTCAAAACATAAGCAGAATGTCTTCATCAAAATCCTTCAAGTGAAAGGACTGAAATGCAAAAACCTGTTTCAGTCAAAAGTGAGGGGCGGTACAGAATCCCATGTGCTTCACTGACAAACCATTACATTGTCAGGCAGAATTAAAGAGCATATAGAAGGTATTGTCAGTATCTCCATGCTTCACAGAGACACTGAATATTTATTGAATTGCTGATTTTATTTTTCACTTTCTGATTCTCCATTTCCTCTTTCTATTTATTCTATTCCTACCCTATCATTTTGACTTGCAAATACATCCTGAATTGCAGGTTTTTCATGTCCCCATCTGTAGGTCACTGCTGGATCTCCCAGTTCCTTTTGCAATGCTTTCATCTCAGCAAACTTCCCCTTCAGTGAGAATTTTTGAAGCTTGCTTTCCTGATCAGTTTTTCTCAACACTTCTCTGATTAAGCATTCCCTGATCAAACAGATTGTTTATTTTTGATTTTTCTGTAGGTACCCTGTGTTGTTATGGGGCAATAATTTACATTAAAGCCTTTGTGTGTAATCTTAAATGTTGTTCTCAGAGGACCCGTAAGGGGAAATTTATCTTGTTATAAAGAATATCCATTCTCTTTAAAAAAAAAAAGATTCAAAAACCTCAGGGCTTGAATAAAAAGCAGTGTTCACAAATCATCCTACTCCTCCATCATTTGTTCCAGGAGGGTGTCTGTTCCAGCAATTTCTACTGATCCTATACAACTGCACTGTTTCAATTAATCCAAGCATTTACATCTAATTAAAAAAATGACATTTTTTATGAATTCTGTTTTAAAAACTACTTGATTTTTTGAATTTACTGCAGAAAATAAAACAGTTGTGAATCAATGAAGTGGACAATTGCTGTCTTACAAAGGATCTCCAAGGTGCAAAATGTTCCCTTATTTGCTGTTATCAGTATGTCTAGTAATTGCTTTTTGTCCAACTGTTTATAAAGGGAGAAACAGACTTACAGTCTGGAGAAAACGAGACAGCAAAACAGACAAAATTAAAGCATAATGGTTTTTTAATTATTTTCCTATTTTATAGCATTAAGGAAACCTACCAAAAAAAAAAGCCATTTCACTGAACAAAATAGTAAAAAGTAGAGAGATGAAAAAAGGCTGCATAAAACAATTAAAACAAGCAACAGGTCACATTTGAAAACTAACATCAGTGGCCTTTAGTTACTTTAGCTCTTTGGAACAAAAAAAGCCTTTCTACTAATTACAAGGGGTTTAGCCATAAGCTTGAGAAATTTCTGCATAGCTCTAATTATAGAACAGCATTTTAAATGATTACCTGGCACTCAAATACACTTTAGATTAACATAAAAAGGAGTGTTATAAAATTGTTTTCTGCAACAAACCAGCAACAGCATTGACTGAGATCACATCCCTCTTCCATGATCAGCACCCACATACACAACTGAATTTTCCTTTGGCATTTGGCTTTCTGAAGAGAATTTCAGGTTGGGAAATTTTGGTTTGGATTTTTGTTTGTTTTTCTGGTTTGGTTTTTGGAGGTTTTTCTCCCCTGGTACAGTTTCGGATTCTTCTCTGTTTTATAAAGATTACCTGACAAAAATAAGGGGAAATTCTCCTATTTGTATCCATATAGCCAGACTTTTATTTTCAAGAATAATTTCAGAAATAAATATGAAAAAAAAGTAAAAATTTAGACAGTAATTCATTCTACTGTCCAGTAAACACAGGCAAGGGAGTAGCAAACAGGTGCTTTCCAGAATTAAACTAACACCTCACCTTGCCTGCAAAATTAGGGTATTTACTTCCCCCTGTTCAATTTCTCTATTTTTTTAACTAGACCATTCTAGCTAGGATGTATAGCCTTTTCTTAACTAGCCCAGTACACAGCCTTGCAACTGTAAATTCAGTTTGCACCACATTTGCACTCAGATGTTCCTAAAATCCACTGTAACGGTGAACTGGGTCTTTGAAAAGCCTTCCTGGGGTTTACCAAACCTCTTTGATGTTTTTACCTTGTCCAAATAAATGAAAACTTTATTTAAAAAAAGGGTGATTAAGGCCATTTTCATAAAATGGTAACGAGTTCCTGACAGATTTACTTTCCTTCTAGGCAACTTTCCAGCAAAAGTCAACAGCTAACAAGAATTCTATATCTGAATTCATGTTGGAGGATATAACTCACTAATTAAGTGTTCCTTAAACATTTCAAGGAACATTCAGACTTTCTGACTGACACTGACACTCCAAGCACTGCTTGATAAAGAGATACTACAGTTGAGTGTAGCTGAATAAATTGAGGTCTCTTTCCTTTCTCAGGCATCCTCAATTGAAGTTCTGGAGTCCTATTCCACAGTAAAGCCCTCCTTGTAAAAGAAAGAAGTCATTTTCACAGTAACATCCAGCATTTTAAGATCCATTTCTAAATGCTGTGCCTTGTCAATTCTTCAATTTATTCACATATCAGTAGAAATGTTGAAGTACCCGCGTACTCTCTGGAACTCAGATAAAACACTATTTTTTTAAAAAAAAATTAAGCCAGCAGGAAGCTACTCTCTGATGAATTAGCACCAAATAATGGACTTCAGCAGTGCTGTTGTCATGTTCCTCAGAACTTGTCCACAATCCCCTGGATTTAACAGAGAAATCTTCACGTTCATTCCCCAAGCACGGAGATGTCCCTAACAGCTCAAACACTTCAGGGAATCAGCATAAAGGAATTTGCTGCTCCCTAACATAGCTGCACCAAAAGGTTTTAACTATTCAAACACTGCGGGAACACAATTCCTAACTGACAATATCTGAACATTCACCTACCTGCAAAGGCCACAAACACTCTTTAATCAAGATTACCAAACCAGACAAGGGCTGCAGCAGCAGGGCCATGCCTAAGCACAGATCTAATCTAAATACTGGATAACCAGGCTCCTGTCTCAGGAACTCTCCCAGGAATCGCTCCAGGGAGCACAGATGCCTCTTGGAGCCCCAAATCTGTGGAATAAGGTTTCTAGGTCTCCCCTGCCCTGGACAACTAGGTCAGCGCAACAGATCCACATGTTTTATACACTTACACCCAATTCACTCGTGCAATGGAACTTCTGCAGGACAGCCTTACCCAGGTATTATATAAAAGAGTTCAGTACGATCAAGTCCATTATCATGCAACCAAGGGATGACTGAAATAACTTCCTACAGGTGCCAGATATCTGCCATCATGTTTGGATAAAATCAGGAATATCTTACTCCTTGCTGAGCTTCTAATCCTGCCTCCTCAGAACGTGTCAAAACTGATAATCATGGCAGACATTTACACTTGATATCTTTATTTTCCCAGGAGCATCAACGTCTATGAACTGCAGTTCTAGCTGTTGTCTCCCTCTCCTGAACTGCCCTTTGGATCCCTTCATCCCCCACAGTCCTCCTCACCTCCCCCAACACGTTGACACAGGGGAGTTTTTAAAAAGAAATCAGAATGAAGTACATTGCACAGAAGGGAGATTTATTTTAGCATAGGCACATAAGAAGAAACATTGAGAGAACTACTTGAATGCAAGAATGAGAGTCAGATTGGCTTTTATCCAAGCGGAGCTATTTACTTCACAACATTTCAAGTCAAATAATTTTTTTTAAATGCGGAGTTAAGGTACCACAAAGCCTTTGTACTCAAAAATTGCAGCAACTCAATTATTTTGCAGGACATTTTACGCTGACCTGCGAGTATCCAAAGATTACAACAAAAAAAGGTCTATTTAGGAATATGCAGCATAATGCAGCCCAACACCTTCAAAACTATCCACACAGGTAGCTCTTTGAAAGGAAATAACATCTCATCAGCACAGAGGGAGTATTGATCTGGTAAATGGCAAAATACAGCATCTTTCTAACCTTTCACCTTCACTCCTGTCACTAGAGTATATATCCAGAATATATTTTCTGAAGTGTTTTTTCCTTCTCCTTTTGTTCCATACAGTCAACACGATGCTTACTGTAATAGCGACAAAACAAGCCATGCATCAAGTTCTGACAGAAAACAACCTGGTTGCTTCAGAGCAGACCATCAGAAAAATCTATGAAAATTCAGACCATCAGAAAAATCTATGGGGGAAAAGAAAAGTAAAATGCTTTTTTCATGAAAGGAAATGCGGACTGTGTATCATGAAATGAACAATGCATGAAAATAATGCTCAATTATCAACCCCCTGCAACCCTAAAAACCAAGTAGCAGAGAGCAAAAATACTTTATAAAAGGAGGCCAAACTACACCCAAAGCAATCTAAAAACTCTTACAATTCTGTAAGTTCTCTCTTTAAAAACAAAGCACATAGAGGACACTTACTTCAACCATGTAAATTTGCACTGCACGACAGTTTGTAATTTCAGATAAACTGCCCAAGTTTATAGTTCCTGTCTGACTTCAGACCTGCCTTATATAATAACCTTGATGTGATTCAGCACTCTCCAGTTTCCCAGATCTCTCACACAGCTTCCCTCACAGCTCACAAATACCACTCTTCCTTCACACCCTTCTCTCTCTTCCTTTCTTAACCATCACAAATTCCAACAACTTAACTGATGACATCGAGCCCGGTAAAAACTAAAAAAAAAAAAAAAAAAAAAAA
>WBMY01010620.1:310-46612 GCA_013397315.1 Donacobius atricapilla | reverse complement strand
AAAAAAAAAACTAAAAAAAAACCCCAACAAAAAACCAAACTAAACAAAAAAAAACTTATAAAGAATTCCACAGCAGTAAAATAAGGAAATATGACTGGGTTCTCTGCCATGTGTAGCTCTCTGGGGGAGAAAAAAAATCACAAAGTACAACAAAACAGCATAAAAACGTGACCAAAACTACACCATAAACTTACTATTCCTGACTAAATGGTTTCTTACAGATACAAGGCATTAGGGATGACAAGAAACAATAAATCTCCTCAGTTGGAGGCAGGAGGGGAAGGTCTTTCTCTAGATCCAATCCAGGCAGCTTCCCACTGCCAACTCTAGAATGGCTCCATCATCCATTAATAAGATGAAATATGATCCACCTGTAATTTTTACCGCTTGCAGTAAGAAAGTTATTAGCTGAAAAATAGTTTTGGACATTTTCAGGCTCTTTTTCATGAATATCAAAATTAATAAAATCTCCTAAGATTATAAGAAAAGAATCACTTTGGGCTGCACATTTTTAAGGAAGCTCATAATGAGAACCTGCCCAGAGGAGGCAAACCTGGAGAAAAATTACTGTTTTTGTGGTTTATTCCCCTTAGTGATGGGTTGAATTTTTAATTTCTAGAACTCAGCATGGTCTTTTGTCAACTGCAAACAATGCTCTCATGTTTGTAACTGAAACTGTTCAAAATAATCTCTACATAGTAAAATTCTGGAGTTATATACAAGAAACAGGTGTGTTAAATATCACACGTTGTATACAAACAGAAATTTTATCACCATCAGTGCTCTTGAGATGAAACTGCAAACAGTCAGAGATTCCATTTATTTTAACTGTAGATAATATTCTGAGCCACACTGAAAACAACCTACACCTATACATATATATATATATTTTTTTTTTTTAAATACATATATATATGTAACCATTTACATTCCACCCTGAACTCTGAAAATGCAGGGGAAATAACTCAGTAATCACCTACCACTTATTTTAATAAAGAGCCATTGGAATAAAAACCAGAAAAAAATAATTTCAGTCAAACTATTTTGACATGCTTAACATGAAAGAGTACAAACAACAGAAACCATTACAATTGATTTTTAATTAATTGATAGATTTCAACACTTATTTACAGCAATCTTTAAAGCAGCTCTCCAAGAGCACGTAAAAAGAAGAGATTTATGTTTTTATTGTTGTAATTTTAAAACTGCACGGGTTACTTCTGGAAAAACTCCTTCAATTCCAGAAATTTCCCTAGAATCCTCCAATTGGATCTCCCCTTTATCTGCTACAAAACACTTATTCCAGTTCACTCTTCTACCCTTAATTCACCCTGCCTCTCTTCCCATCCTGTGCCCAAATGGGAGAAGCTGCCACAGCGTTTTTTCAGAGCAGTTATAGTCCCTGTAAATGCAAAGAACACACCACAAAATGATGTTTCTCTAATGCCATCTCTATGTGGTACCAAGAGCTCTCTTCATGAACCCCCCCTATATGAAAGATGCATTTATCCACACTTTTAAAGGAAAATGCTGCTTTAAGGAAAACAGTTTTAAGGAAAACACAGAAGTATCTAATGTGTTATGTGCTTTCCTGCACCTCTCTCTCAACCAGGAGCTTCAAATTATTTTATGTGACAATCAATATACCAATGCTCACTATTTCTGACAATGCCATTGTAAGAATTCTCTCAATCTTATTCATCTAAGTCATGATACCTCTACTTATAGACAAGACAGCCACACTAACAGGATCTGCTCCTATTTGACGTAAGAATGTTATTTAAAACACTGAAAAGGACTTTCAACAATTTGGTGTCTGTGGAAACAAAAAGCAACCTGAGAACATTTTTCCTATTCCCAGTCCAACGCCTGCGCAGCAGCTTTTAAGTGGTTCTGCTGCTCTCCATACACACATCCAAATACCTGTGCTGCATAAAAAAACCCTGAAGTAATGGATAATGATGGTAAAAAAAATTATTTAAAACTTGTCAGCTTAACTGAGCTGCCTTTTCAATACATGACGTGAAGACTTACTTTGACTGAAATTTATAATGAATTGCATGTATAGGTGAACATTTACATTAAGACTCCATATACCAAAAAGTAATTGCAGGTAGATACTCCAAACTTATATTGAACAGAATCTACTTTAAAAATTTGAACTTTTACAGCAACATATTTAAAGGAAAAAAAAAGAGCATATACAGACCTTCCAGTAGTCAGATTGTAAACTGTAGTACCTCTGGTATGCAGATAATGCTGTAGGAAAGAAAAATGAATGTTCAATTTGTTTTGTTTCATTTTCTTTGAAGAAAAAGATAGAAATCCTTAAGAGTCAGAATACACAACATTAAAATGATAAATGGTTTAATAAAAGTAACACTGCCATGATAAGTACACTGTTGTGGGCAATGCATTCCTTCAGATTATAATTTTGTTTTATGAAACGTCAACCCAGAAGTATATTTATTATTAATCTTACAAATGTAAATCAAGCAGTATTTTAAAGAAAACCTATAACAAAGAAATAATTTGAAATTTTGGGATTTTCATCCCAGACAAAGCTGTTGTAAGATTTAAAAATTTAATCATGTAGCTCATTTACCACGCTCCCTGATGCCCTGTAATTTCTGAAGAACTGGTGAGGAGGGACATACAAAGAGAAATCAATTTCACATGGCCTTTCATTCTGAGAAACAAAAGCAAGCAGAAAAAAAATAAAAGCTTACATTTCATTCAACAGCCACGGCCAAGACTAACCTGGAAATCAGCGCTAAGAACAGCTCTGTTCAACAGAATATTAGCTCTACTTAGCAACCAATTTCTCCAATCACTACTCCTGCATCCCTCTTCCTTACTAAAAATTCTGGTTGATTCATCTTGCCCTTGGGCTAACAGGCCACCTCGGACTGGAACACAAACAGGCTTTGCTTTTTTCTAAGAACACGGCCCTAGGAACCATCGAAGATGAAGCACTTTAAGTAAAGTTTCACTGCAGTAACACCAAGACACTGATTTTTCAAGTGTTTGCTCCCTAAGATTTAAGAATGGAAAATACACAACGTGTGGAAACCAGGCAACAAAAGAAGAAAACTCCATCTTTGAAATACCAGGAGCACTAAACAGATTCAGACGTAAGAACGACATGTACTTTAGGAGCAGGTTCCTTTCCTGCAAGCGCCATGGAAAACTCATGTCCATAAATGTTATCACCCTGCAATGCCTGTCCTGCATATTTCGTTTTTGTAACCTGACAAAAGTTCTTGTGCTTAAGTGAAATAAAAACAGAGACATAATGATAAAAACACAGAACCTCTGCACTCATCTGTCTGTCTATGGAGACTCACCACCTTTATCTGTAAAAAGACACATGGTGATCCATGCCCATGAGGTGCCCCTCCCCACCAAAATACTTATGAGACCAATTTCTAATTCTGATGTTCTAAACTGTGGTTTATTTAGATATCCAGATCAAAAAAATTAACTTAGAAGAACACTCATTGACCACACATTATTAACATGCAATATATGCTTAAAATGCTTACATGAAACTCAGACAAACATCAGACAAAATCATTTAAAAATCTAATCTAAGTCTTTCACAATTTAGGAATACAATTCCTCCTCCAACTCCTCCCCAAAAAATCTAGTACAAACTGAAGGATATGACTTCAGTCTAACAACAGAAGTTGAAGAATATTAAAATTAAGCGTATTTTAGTCACATTCTGTAATTGCACTTTAAAGGATTTTCACAGTAAGACAAAATAACATCCTACTCCCCCCGAAAGTCCTTTTAGATTCAACTTTTCCAAGGCATCATTAATAAGTTTTCAACAAAAAGGAATAATTATCTTCTGAACATGGTAATGACTTTGCTTGCCCCAACAGGAAGATGCACACACACTACGAAACAGTTTTGTAATGCATCACATCACAAATAAAAGGATTTTTTTTTTCTTTTTACTCAAGCAGTAGCTATCCCAGTTTGAAGGGTTAAAGTATATTTCAAATACTCAGGTCAACAGTACCATATTATGCAAGATGCAAGAAACTGAGAACGTCTTGCAAACATTTTTTTTTTAAGAAATTACTGCAGTCAACTACACAGGACTTATGGATAAAAAGACGGAAAGAACATTAAATACAATGCTAAGGATTTATACTGGGAAAATAAAAGGGAAAACATTTTCACCATAGCTTTAAAAAATATAGGAAGTACCCACATGAGCATATCCATTAAAAAGGGGAGGTGGAATATGCTGACCTATAGCAGTCAAGGCACTGCTAGTAAGTTTATAAAATGTCAACAGTATTAAAAAAAATACATAAATAAACAGAAGACCTCAGAGAGAAAGAAAAGGAAAAAAGAAAGCAAGAAGAAACTTGCCCTGAAAAATCCTAACACCTCCATTTAACACAGGGAAGTTATTACAGAAAGGAGTCTTTTGCTCCATGACATTCTACCAGTTTTCTTTAAGAAAAAGGATGTTTGGCTTTGATTTTCTTTTCTAACTCTTCCATTCTTCAATAAAGTTCAGCACCTTCCCACAGGAACGGCTGAAGTGATCATTTAATGTGCCAAGCTCAGTTACAATTAAAAACAAGCACATGGGAAGCACGGCCTGCTGAAGTCTATTTATGCTTCTGGGATAAGAAGATAAGGCCTCCATTCTAAGGAGCCACATTGCCCTCCCAGAGGAACGAAGAGGATTCCTCAGTCTTCCTCAGTGTCTGAAGTGTCCTGGCAGGTTCAGCAACCCCCAAGGACCCAGCCTGATCTAGGCTAACAGTATTCTCTTTCTACTCAACTTCTTGCAGGTGAAATGCTAAAATTCTCTGAGTTCTGCTAGAAATGAGTAAGGATGAATCATGGAGGGTTCCCTCAAACCAGAGCTAAGTGTCCCTTTCCTCCTCAGGCAAGTCAGACAATTAAGAAGTGTTACTATGCACAATTTCAGTATTATCCAGTGCTCGACTTACTGTAAGTTACCTGTGAAATCTGATTTCAGCCCCTTTTACAACTACATTGAGCACCTACATTAAACATCTGCTCCACAAGCACTCAAGTTCCGCTGAAACGGATTAAAGGAACAGATAAACAGAAAAAGATTCAAGAAAATGTTCTTTTTGCCAGAGCCCACGTGAAATATCACTAATCAAGCACATTCCTAAGAAGAATCTCGCATGTAAGATGGCAGAAATCAAATTATGAAAGCCGTATTTTTGAAAAACTGAACCAACCCAAATAAAAAGGAAAATGTGAACCATAAATTTTGAACTCTATTGTATTTCACAGTCCCTGAGAGGGTCACTAGTAAGCAGATATTTATTCTAATTTTTATGGTGTAGAAATTAGTACCTTATCTGAAACCTGTACTGTGGAATTAAAGTAACTTCTCCTTTAAATTAACTTTGTATCTACAGGAAATAAGTGCAAATCCCTCAAAACACGAACTTTATCCTAAAATAAGAAAAAAAGAGCAACTGAATCTGCAGAGTCACAAGAATTTTACACAACCCCGACCTGCAATACAGGGTGTGCTTTGTCAGTGTTATGATTCTGACTGGAGGATGATATTCTCTGCTTTATTAAAAAGCAAAAAATCCCAGTTACTTGGGTCATGCAGCACATTAGAGGTATTAAAAAAAAAACAAACCAAGAACAAACAAAAACGAACAACAACAACAAATCCTAACATTAAAGGCTGAAATATCATTTTGCACCTTTACTTTTCATCCAAGACTGATCATTCCAAAGTGAGACAATTTTTCCTACAAAAAGATTCCATCAACTACTGCCCCTCTTTCAACACAGGGTCAGCTCTCATTTTTACAGATACAACTAAATTATCCTGTTTCAGGTATGATGTCTTTCTTAAACATCATTAAATGAGAGCTTTGAAATCATTCTTAGGCACAGTGGGATTCTGCAGACAATCTTTTGATTCTGGACTACTATTGAGCTTTTTCAATTTAAAAGTTTGCCACTGAAATTCTTACACATATGGAATTGTATGAAGACAATAAAGGACATAAAAACTTCTTTTTTTCCCTGCATGCGAAACACTCATGAACATCCAGAAAATGCATGTCTGGACTCAAAGAACAGGACTGTCAACAGCAGGACAATGTCTCTTGCCTCACTCTCAACTACATTTTGTAGTCAACCACAGAAAACTCTTAGAAGGACAAAACTGACCGACCACATTCAGATACCCAAACCAGTACTCAACAATTACTAAAAGAAGTCTTCAGTTACCTATTTCCATACTTCTGTCCTTTATTTAATTTCTTACTCTATCAGTTTACGCTCTTGCTCTGAACACCTCTCTCCAAAACCTGGCCACGTATATTTATTTTCCTAGCAGGTGATCCTTATGATCACATTCTTGAAAGCCCTGCGAGTGGCAGATACAGCACTTACCACCCTCCCCAGAGGAGGGGACGTGTATACCCCAAAGCTATACACAGCTTTTCAAATCATTCCCCCATCAGCTGGATCAGTTGATGAAAACAAAATGTTTACCTGAAATAGCTCTGAAAAGCAGAGCACCACCTTTCTAAAAGAACTGCCACCATGCAACAGTACAAATCCTCCTCAGCTCAGGGTCACTTCAGGATCTGTCTGTAAACTTCAGGCCCCTCATGCAGAGCTGACCCTCAATGAGTTCACACACTGGGAGACCACTGGTTTCCTCTTACAGGTTTTTAATCACCCAGAACTACCCACTTTGCAATATGTATGGCTGCTTTAACCCTGACAGACTTTATTATGTGCCCCCTAAGAGTCTGCCTTCCGCTCCTACTGTGATAGGACATGTCAGAAGCAGGACATGGATAACACTTGTTCCTTATCCCCCCGTGTTTAAGATTCCTCGGTATCATATAGAGAATAAAAAAAAACCAAATTTGACTTAATTACCACATATGTGGTTTCAGGACTTTTTTAAAATCTACTTAATATCATAGGATGCTCGCAAAACTTAGTTTCAGCAGCAAGATAAGACAATCTCTCTTTGCATCTAGAATCTAAATACTTGACCTAAACAAACAAGGAAGGTGACAGTGAGGAGGAAAAATGTCTAGACTGAGTGACAACCACCCACCTGTCACCTTTCGCACATTTCACTGCAAATCATGCAGTCACAGAGGATGGCTTTTATGACCTGCTCTAACAAACCTACTTTATGACACCTTAAAACTTAAGTGGCCTTCAAAGTGATGCAAACATGGAGCAGTTTGAGTATTTTAGTGCTGGCGTAAGAAGAAAGTGATCTACATACTAACACCATCTAGTGGCACCTTGCAAGGCTAAATGTGACTAACACAAAGTACTGGCTTACTGAACTTAGAAACACCAAGCCTTAATTTGATGACAAACCCTGAAAAGAAAACTTTAATACAAACCAAAGTTCCATATTGGTCTGTGTAAAACAATATGTGTTTTCTTAAACACAATTATTTTTAATTTAATTTTTAAAAGGGTACTAATATTTCTTAGTGTTTATCTGATATGAAAACGAATAGTAAAATAGAAAATTAGCTGAGAATTGTGCAGAGAATGGGACAGGGGAGCTGGGGAAGGGTCTGAAACACGAATCTGGTGAGGAGCAGGGGTGTTTAGCCTGGATAAAGAAGTGCTCAGGGAACTCACTGCTTTCTATAAACTACCTGGAAGGCAGCTGCAGTGAGGTGAGGAGTCAACTGATCTCTGCTCCCAAGCAACAAGTCTTGACAGGACAAACAAAATGGCCTCAAGTTGCACCAAAAGAGATATAGACTGGGTATTTCAAAAATTTCCTTTGTGACAAGGTTGTCAGACATCGGCAGAGGCCGCCCAGGGAAGTGGTGGAGTCACCATGCCAGGAGGAATTTAAAAGAAATGTAGATGTGTTGCAGGGGGACACGGTTCAGTGGTGGCCTTGACAGTGCTGAGTTAATGGTTGGACTCTGCTATCTTAAAGGTCTTTTCCAACCTCCATGATTCTACGATTCTGTAATAACCAAAAAAATGGGGAAGTGAGAGCAGCAAAATGCCACTCAGGTCTTCTGTTTTAAGGCCTCAGGCAGATGCTGCTCTGTGTTTCCTCCAGAGATTTGTACTGAAAGTACCAAAGAGACAATCAAAGAAGCCTGAAGCATGTCTTCCTTTTAACACGGAATGAAGGCTGACACACAAAAGCAACACAAGCATAGATTTAAGACAGAAAAATCATCAGATAGTCCTCTAAGAAATTTTATTAACAAGTCCACATCCTCATCTGGAAATGTAATGCAGCAGCAAAGTAGTGTGAAGCCCACTGCTGCATAAAGTATTAAATGTGAAAGATATACAGGAGTTTGACAAGAAGTTTACAGTTACAGAAATCCTTTAGATCTTGAATTCTGTGACAGTCTTAAAATACTGAGAAGCAGCAAGGAAACACAATGGATTCTCATCAAGCTCAAAAATCCTTCCAAGAGTGTATTATACAAAAAGACCTCTTAACAATTAAGCGTTTATTTAGAACACTGTCCAAAGTGAAAATTTTCATACAACCGGTCACAAACATGGTCCTGGCATATTATGTAAGAAAACTGTCGACTCCACCTCTGCTCCACATACACACAATTTATAAAGAACATTTTAATGTTCTAAGCTTCCTTCTTTCTACAGAAATTTTACATAATGGTCAAAACCACCTGAAATTAAACCACCCAAAATTTATCTCATCTTCAGGATTCTGCTAAACAGCTCTAAATAGAAGCAAGTCAAAATCTACCAGTTAGTACCAGTTACAAACAACAAAATATAAAAAAAACCCTTAAACCTAAATATCACACTTATTCACAAAACAATCATCTCTTCCTTGACTCATTCAAGCTATTTAATTCATTTAGTTCTTCAGGACTCATCAGTAAGGCAAGACAGCCCAGCAGGAATCAGCACAATCCTGTCCATGCTGCGAAGTTCTCCTTTATATTTTATAAAATTACTGCTACGACCCTGCAGCTCAAAGCACAGCACACGAAAATACTTCCCAATAACAATACTTCCTTTCAAATTCCTGAAAGATGTTAACCACCACAGAAATTCCCTACAGAGCTGGAATTGTAAGTACAAAGGAACACACACACATTATTGAATTTGGGAGTTTCTTACAACCAAACAACTTGACAAAAGAACAATCAGAAAATGTTTAAATTTGGGGTTTAGGTTGCATTGTACTAAAAGAGCTGCTCAGTTAACATTCAGGGTTTGTTTTTTTTTTTTAGTATGGTTTTAAATTTTAGATTAACAATTACTAAAAAAAGTCCCTGAACTAACAAACACTATCTTATAAATGACTTAGAATGTTCTTATATTAGTATTTTTGACAAAGTAGTCACCATCTATAATCAAAATAAATACTGCTAAAATTGTTCTGACATAGAACATTTAAAAATGAGACTACCACTTGAGTACAACAATAAGAATCATTTCAGTTCATTATTCATTGTGTTTTAGTAATTGTGGCACAAATAATTTCATGTTTTTCTCGAATCATTCATTCATTAACTGCATTTTCTACTTCCAGGAATTTTGCTTAGAGAACAGCAATTCAAGGAGGCAAATGATTAAAGCGCATCTCCATTTGTGCCACTATGAGCTGTCCTCCAAGTCACAGACTGCACACGGTCAATGCATGTGACCCTTCTGCAAAATAAAGGTCCCCAAGGAAAACACAGATGATGTCAATCCACGAGCTCATTAAACGGCAGTCAATTAGAACTCAAGTCAGCCAGAACCTAAACCTTAAAATATCACTATTTGCACTCCTTACTGCTTATGGAAACCAGCCATGAAATAAAAAATAAACTCCAACTATCGGTGGAACATGCTTCTTTCAAGACCAGAGCACAATAATTTGGTAAAAAAATCTGATCTGTCCCAAGGAATCCAGCAGCAAACAGTTCAGAGGTTCACATCAGGAGCCTTAACTGGATTCAGAATGTTCCCAGCATCCAAAGGCCTCCAGGACAACCCATCCATCTCCTCCAGCAAAATCCCAAGGCTGAGGTTTCACATTCTGGGGCAATTGCATGGCATTTTTGTGTGGGGTTATTTCTCAGTTGGATCAGTTCCCCACACAGCTGCAGGCTCAGCTGTGCCAGCACAAAGAAAGCAACCCGCAGACACGGGGGTGCCACTCAGGGCATGCCCAGGCAACAAGAGAGGTTTGGGAACCGCCAAAACAATCCTACAGCTGGGCAATAGCTGCCTTGTCAAAAAAGAAAGGAGGAACAACCAGATCAGAGTTAAGAAAATTCTACTGAGGAAATGAAATCGTTTTCACCAGGAGGAGTCAACATTCCCATTTTAGGAAATCCCAAAGCTGAATTCTGATAAGTCACGATCAATCCAATGAAAGCTGAGCACGGAACCCACCCTGAACATGCAGGCAAAGCTGAAACCAATGCATCTGCAATCTTGGTGGTATGTTTCTGAATACAAATCAGCGTCTCACTGGATCCAAAATGTGCAAAAAGGCTGATCCCTTGTGTAGGACCTTCTCCTAACAGCAGCAGAGTGCTGATAACTCAACAACTCAGTGCCATGGCTGCAGAGGAAACTCTTTAGCAATTCCAACTGACTGCATTTTGGAAAAACTGCAACCTGCAGAGCAGCTCCAGATCTTTTAAATGCTAGCACTGGCACTGATACTCTGTCTAAGCTCAGGTGTAATACTGAGAATAAAGAACCTCATCCAGTAATTTCTGATGCCAATTCAAAACTTTTCTTGGAGACTTCTTTTTAAGGAAGAAAAATAAAAGCATATTGATTTTAGAATTCAGTGGCCACAAGTGACAGAAAACATTCTGCACTTGGAGGGAACTTAAAATATTTAACAGGTTTCATAAAAAGAAGTAAAGTTAAATAGTCGTCAGCATGAGACATCAGCTTAGTGCACACTGAAAGGTAGCCTGCCCCTCACTGATACCCTGTGAGTACATGCAGCAAGGGCAGGATTAGCATCAATAATGTGAGATTCGATGATGCAACCCACAATGACTTTTTCTCAAGATCCCTCTTGAGGTGTATAAGCCCTAATTCTTACAAAGAAATGACCTACAGTTTCAGTACATTCAGAAGAACATATTAGCTACATCACAACACTAAAAACATGCAACAAAATGCACCCAAGCTGCATGATCCTTCACTGCCCATGTGTTTATGAAAAAAATGAGACAGATAAAGAGAAGAAACTACCAACACGAAACCCAGATCTCTGTCATCCCAGCAATGCTTCATCTCGGCCACTCATCCCAGTTCTACAGTCAGCTCTCAATTTGTTCTGCTCTGCACAAACTTCACTGCAAGCATTTTTAAACAAAGAACACTACCACCTCTGCCTTTATAAAAAACACTTCATACATTATATACAAAGGTGCACACATTTATTGAAGATATTTAGTTAAGTAACAGGCTTTAAAGGGAAAAAGAAATTGTGGAGCATTATACATGCTGCTATCTTGTGATATTTTATTAATAACACCAAATTCATTGAATATTCTGACTTCTCCATAACTTTGCCCATGACTAAATTCACTCCACACAGATTCATGGTTCTGAAGACCGTGCTCCTTCAGAATGTTACACTTCTGGAACTTCAGGACCTAAAATCTGTGTAAAATGTACATTAGTGACACCAAAACATTCTGAACTCTCTTTACTTTTCCATTCTAAATCATATAAAATTTAATTATAATGCAATTAGAATGTATGAGACTTAAAGTAACAAAATTTGTATCATGTAATGAATTTTATTTTTACTTTATAATGGAACACAAGCATTCTACTTCTTTCAAATAGCAGTAATAAATTAGTTATAGAACACCTATGACTTTCTGCATTGAGGGTAATAGTTTTACATTCTTTGGTACTAGAGTTCAAAAACTGTAGTGAACAGGGACATATGTCCCTCACTTAATTAAAAAAACTCCTTCAACTCCACTTTCTGCATCAATTAAAATTCCTCCAGTATTTTTAACTACAACTATACTTCTTTGAAAATACAGATACATCTTTTTTTTTTTTAATACTCCATAACTAACAGGGGTTTTTGTCTTCTTGAGGCTTTCTTTACGATTGAGATGTGATTTTAAATACGCATCTAAGAAAGTATTAAGTACTTTAATTCAGATTTTTAATGGCTTAATGCTTCTCTCACATTATTGTGCTAATGCTCTTTTACAGTTCTGGAAAACTGGTATTTTCAACCACCAATTGGATTTTTATGCTTGTTTTTAGAACCATCCGCAGGGTACAAAGCAGATACCCCATCAGTAAACGCTGTCTCTGATCCACAGCAACACCTGGTCCTGTCACACTCAACTGTTATCATCTCAAAAGCAGAGTTAATGCAGGTAAGTCCATAATCCTGGGCTGTTTTTGCTAAGTAAAATATATCCAGAAGGTCACACTGTACTCACACCTGGCTTTGTTAGGCTAATGAGAAAGAGTGGTGTAAATTTTTTTTGCCGAGGGGGAGGCAGAATTTTCTTCCAATGAAAGCATGAGACCAGACTATTCTTCACTAGATTTTAGAGACAGCACACTGCCACGCTCCCTGCAGGTTTTCCCATACCTCTGAATTTGGAAATGCCAGCGGTTCTATCACACTCACTGAACGGGATAAGGTACGAGACAGATGCCTCCATCACCCAAACCCTTCTGAATTTACAGACTGAATTTAGATACCTGCAAATTCCTCCTGAGCAGCATCAAATCCACATTTCTCACTTTAGAAATGAAGGTCCCAGGAAGCCAAACCCACACCGTTCAGTGTCAGACAGAGAACCAGCGGACCCACAGACACACTGCTATCCAACAGCCCACAGGCAGCCTGCGTCACCAAGCAGTGCTTCGGAACCGCTCTCAGTTATAACCCATCTCCCTGCTCCTGCATCCCAAAGAAACCTTGAACCAGTATCTTTGTGGGTTTGGAAAAAGGCGTGGGGTGGGAGTACACATTATCAGGGTGGGGGCGTTGTTTCCCTACACGGACAGAACTGCGTTCACATTAAAACTAAAAAGCAACGACGATGGAAAAAGACATCCCATGGAAATACTCTGACCTGCTCTATCCAGCTCTCACCCGCACCCCACAATCACTGAAAGGCAGGCAGCCACCAGACACTGGGCCTGCCAGCCAACTTCATATTCATACCTCAGCCAGGAGTGGTTTGGTAGGGTTTTTTTTTAATTAAAAAAAAAAAAAAAAAAAAAAAGAACGAGAAGTAAGAATAAAGTTGTTTTTTGTAAAGACATCACCAGACTTAATTCTTTTATGGGCTCTGAAATACAGTACAAACCAAGTAAACAGTGACTTAGCCCGAAGTTTTTTGGGCTAAGTTCTGTTGTCACCCACACCAAAGAACAATTCCCCAAAGACGTTAATCAGAAGAACTAAAAATTCTTACCTTTTGGATAATCTTCCAATAAGAGGTTGAAGTGACCTAACTGACAAAAGAAATCAGACTCGACCTTTCCTTCAGCTTTCAAAATTAGCGATTCATAGCAGCGAACAGCCTGGGAAAAAGAAATACAAGGTTTTCAAAATTCTGTATTTTACTAAAGCAAATAATACATTTTCTGAGAAATAGTGAAGGTTTTTATTGGCTCGAAAGATGAGGTCTACAAACACTCAATAACGAAGTCAGCATCACTTTTCAAAGAAGAAACGTAATATTTAAGACAACATATTTGGAAGCTCACTGATTCTAATGCAAATTGACAACAAATGAACAACAGAAATTTTCTCGGGTTTATCTGTGGACATTCGATTTCCCCAACACAAAACAAACCTCTAACTTACGTGAAAATTTTTAATTTTAAAATCAATGAAAAACCAAAGGATTTATTTCATTTTTTCCAATCTGCAAGAATAAAACCTCTCTGATTTTATTCTCACTGTGTTGCTTTTTTTCCTAAAGAAATAATTTTTCATTTGAAAGTTATCTCACCCATTTTTGCTAACCCAAAGAACACACTACCTCAACACGTTTCCTTATGCAATCTATGTACCATCATGTGTGTTTCTCAACATCCGATTCTTTTCACATCTATCATGTCGTAAAATATTTTACTTCCTTGTACTGTAGACTAAGAAAAGCTAAATTCAGAAATGTAAATCCAATTAGAAATGAATTTCAGTTTGCGAACAGTTACCCCCGAAGTTTTTAAGTGACACACAGAGAAGCAAAGAATGTTTTGTGTGATGAACACACACTTTTAAAACTGAATTGACACCTTCTTTCACGGTAACTGCCATGATCTTCAACTTATTACACCCTTAGCTGATGACCCTATTTACCTCCTGACCCTGTTTACACTTTGGGAATGAGTAAATAAATAAATAACGTCCCCAACTGTCTGAACTTAGTAGCCATCGAATTGAAGCAGTTGAACAAACTTAAATGGGAGGGAAGGTCCTTTGCACCAGCACAGTTCTCAAAAGCAAGACAGACTGCCAACAAATTCTAATTCCAGCTGTTTAATCTATGACTTTCACCTATCTCTGGTGTATGTTTCAAATTTGTTTGCAATTATGAATTCTTTGATTTTATTCCATGACAGTAATCAAAGACCGTGGGTTCCTTCCAACTCAGCATACTCTGTGAAATGAGGAGCTTTCTTAAAAGATTCCATTAAAACTCAATATTCAAAAGAGGGGGGAAAATTAAGCTGAATATTTAAATCAGTAGCCTTGCCCAGGTTTATAATTCACTTCTAATACACTTTTATTAATCATCAAAATGAGAAAGGCCAAAAATAAAATGACAAAATGCTAGGAAATAGTTACAACACATCTGTGGAGAACCCAATGACTGATCTAATCTGTTCTGAGGGGGTCACAGTTTGTATCCCAAAACTGAGGTGTATCACATACGTTCACCTACTTCCAACTCCAGAAAAGCTTTATTTTACGGCTGTATTCAGAGGAAAAGTTCCAATGAATCAAAACAAAGCTATGCTGCTACAGAACTGCAAGGGTACATGTGGTATTAAAATGACTTAATAAAACATGAAATATGTTTACATAAATTTCAAGTACGTATTTCAAACTGTAGCTACTCGGTCATGTTCTGAAGATACCAAATTTAGATGTATATTTGCCTCTGCCTCAAAGATCTGCTGCTGGTGAGCTTTTCCTTCACATGCTGCAAGCTTTGCCCTAGGCAAACTGCAGTGGGAAGACTGCAATTCTTTTCACCATAGATCAAAGCTACTACTCCTTTAATTTTATTCCCAGCGCTATGAAGACCTCTTGCAGTCAGTCAATCCTCCATCTAAGAGTATCACCCCTAAAATCAGAAGCAAAGCACACAAACCTAAAGTACATTTCTTAAGATCACTATTTGTCTATGTACTGGCTCTTAACACCAGGTTCGCCAGCTGAACCCAACTGCAAACATCTTAGTGCAGAACCTTGTTTGTGGCACCATGCTTCCTCTCTCCACTTTTTGGTCTCCTTTGGATTTGTACGAATCGTAACAAAATTTTCGATGGTGCCTCTAATATTACTGTTACACACTGATTTGTTTCCCTTTTTCTGATTATCTGCAATACCTGCTGCAGCTGCTAAAGAAAATAGTTGTATTTTGATATTTTCTTAAATTGGTATTTCGTCTTTTGCTATTCAGAGCACAAAGAAACTGCCACCACAACAGGTAGCCTGCAATAAATACCGGAGAGGAAGCTAGGGTCCTTTATGGCCTGAATTAGGCTACAGGTGTTTAAAGAGAACTTGACTTCATGAATAAATGTAACAGGATTTTTCAGTACAGATGTTCAGGGAAATTATAAATCACAAGCACTTTAACATTTAAGTGTTTGGGAACCCTCAGTGTTCCCACAGCCCCTTTTTAAGTAAATCCTCATTAGAACACTTATCTATCACACATATCTGAAGCACTGTCTGTAGTAGGGATGTAAAAACCTGTGCCCGAGCCTTTCACACCGCTCAGAGCAATTCTCAACAAGGCAGATTTTCCTTTCTGTTAAACACAAACTGAAGATACTGAAAATCCATCTCACTGATGCCAGCACAAGACAAGGCCTAAGACACCCGAACTTCCCCTTTCAGTTAACTGTAAGTTACCTGTTCCTGTAAGAGCAATTCAATTACACCACCAAAGCAAACCCTCTCCGCTGACCTCCAACCCGTTTGCAACATAATCAGCAACACACTCACATTTATGCAAACTTAACTTGGGAAGGCTGTTTCAAATGAATTTTTTAAATTCTTCCAGCACGTTCTAACAAAATGAAACAGAAACTAAAAGCAAGGGTTACTTCCTCGGCAGGACCACCAAGGCAGCCCCTGGGTCTCTGGAGGAAGAGCAGGTTGGTCATGGTGTGGCTCTCGCTCTTCCCAGTGGTCAGGGCAGAGTCACCAGGCAAAGGCTGATCCAACTTTGCTTTTGGTCAAAAAACTTTCTCCCCCACCAAACCCATCCACAAAGAGCTTTAGAAAGTAACAAGTAGCTTTAGAAAGAAACAAAGAGCTTTAGAAAGTAACTTTTCTGCACAGGTAAGAATTTGTCTCTGTTGAATGAATAGATGTAAAAGGGAGGTCGCAACTGCGTGTATCCGTATATGTTTTCTTTGAAGGAACAATCAAAAGACCTCATTTTGGTGGTTCTTTAACTGCAAAGGCCACCTATGACACCACTTGTGTAACCCATTTAAATGATCCTGAGCCACTAAGAATTCTAAGGAAGTTAAAAACGCCTGAGGTTTTTAAGCATTGTTATTTCTCCCCACTGTATGGATCTCTATGTGCATTCAATGGAGTCAGCCTTGAGAATTGCCAGTATTGACAAATTAACAAGAAAAAGAAAAACCCTGAAATGAAAAGGAAGATTGCTACACAACATTGTACACTTCCTTCCCTTCATTCAAGGCTACAAGAAGATAAAAGGGAAACCTGAACAATTTAGGAACTGGGCAAAATAAACACCCGCAGCTGCTTCACAGTGTGGCAACCAGAGCAGAAGCAGAAAACCAATGCAGGAATAGCTGCAGGAAAAGAAACTGGCTTCCAAGACACTGAAGAAGTAACCATATTCATGTTGTTTGCCACCTTCAACTGAAGTAATACACTACTGTCACACGAATTCCCTCTCATTACATCATCGCTCATGACTGGGGGCATCCTGATTGTGCAGATTCAGCTATCAATTCTTAGCACACCTTTAAATACAGTACAGTGAAGAAAAAGGTTTAGTGTATTTACCGCCTCACAAAAAGCTACCAAAATCTATTCACAAAAGGAAGAAACAATTTTAGAATCATCTTTAAAATGTACTATCAGACCCTTGTGTGTTCCTGACTTATTATTCCAATGGATGAGGAACTGGATTATTTTTTCCCTCTGTTTTAAAATCATTCCTTCCCCACACTCATAAAAAAAACCCCAACCAAACAAAACTAACTCCATAAATGAAATGCCAATTTTGGCCATTATTAATATGATGTCATTGCCTGAAACGAAGACCCTAGAGTCAAGAATATACCAATAACAAAATAAATAAATATACCCAACCCAAACAAATCTTACTGATAAATCCAACAGATAAAACCAGAATTCTAAATACTGTATACACGAGTCACTGAAACATTACAGCTCTGCTTTATAAATAAAAAGGACAATGCTATTTCTGCTTCAATTAATGTGAAGAATAAAACTTGATCATTGGTTGCAATTGTTTGTATTTTACAGCACCAATTCAAAACTACTGTTAAACAACTGTACTAAAAAAGAAGGGAAAAAAAATCAATACAGCTTGTTCAGACTGTTTCTGAAGAAGATAACATGATGTCTTCCTTTCTGAATCACAACAAGCATGACTGACCAACATGAAACTAAGCAGGACTAAGTGCGACAAAATATTAACTATTAATTGTTTAATAGATTAATGGTATGAAAATGGAGGAGTAGACTGAGTCAGCAAATTTTTACTTGAAACATAGAAAAAAAGACCTGGCAACAACAGGGAATCTGGCAACAGCCAGCAATCTGAATTGTTAACATGGCAACAACCAGACAGTAACACACAGTGAAAGAAATTATTTGAATTTTACTGGGTAATAAATTAACTGCTCAAGAAAAACACAGCATTTCAATGCAGACAATATAGTGTAAAATCACAAATTCAAAGCTTCAAGAAGCTCCTAAAACCTTCAGTTTTACAACACAAAACACTATTGTATATACAGGTAAGCTGGGGGAGGGTGACAAAACTGAACAGTTGCTGCTTCTTTTTCTTGTGCCTCCACTGACCCGTCTGGATGGGCTTTGTGAGCAGGTAATGAGAACAGAGACTCCACATGAAAATCAGAGAGGGAGACATCAGCAGGCTCTTGACAAACAAAATACACGCTACAGTAATGGTTCGAAACAGAATGTTGGTTAGCTCCTATTTTACCCTTCTGGAAAATGAAGTAACTGCGTGGACAATACTGGCCACTGAGGGGACAATCACACAATCCACCACTGGTCAGCACGAGGGGCACCTACAGACCAGGGAGGCACAAGTGTGCGTGTGCTGGGCCCTTCTCCCTCCCTCAGCACCACCCAGGAGGCTCTCAAAGGCTTATTTTATTTTCCCATCCCTTCCTCCTTGCCACAGTTTACCAAAACGCACACGTGATTTGCTTACAACAACAATTTGCTACTGCCCAGAGAACCTCCAGGTGAAGTTCCAGCTCCTGCTCTGCAGACATGGGAGTGTGAGTAGGGCTCGCCTCAGCTAAGCACAGAGCAAAAAAGACAAGCCTGAGTTCTTCAGAAGTTAAAATTATTTTTCCCCCAATATGACCGGCTGGATACACATCACCTTCTGAGCTGCAGATGATTTACAAGAACATCTCATTTACTTCTGCAGAGAAACGCACACCGTTCTCATCTGACTGAAGACAACCTAGATTAATGCAGCAGATCCTCCACTGAAGGCTCTCATATTATGTATTGGCACAATATCCTTAACTTCCCTTTACTTTCTTATTCAATAGCAATTCCCACTATAGCTTTCAAAGCTTCTTTATATGCTCTGTCTTTGCGACGCTCATATTCTGTTATAAAATTTCTCTCTCAGTTTCGTACATTTACTCTCCTTGTATTTCATGTATGGACTATATAATTTCAAGAACCTCCGTAAGAGTGCTGGAAGTGAAGCTTGCTGGACACAAATATGCTCAGATCCCAAAATATTCAGGCCTCAAGAAGGAAAAACATGAACTGGCCTCTTCAGTAACTTGGCTCTCCCAAAATTTCTATGGCATATTGGAATGTTCTGAGCTTACTTTGGTCTGCTAGTTAACACTTAGGACCAAAGTCTTTATCATTTCAGGGACAATTGCTATAGAACAACAGAAACTGATCCTCCTCAAACATTTCTCAAGAAATCTATCATCAGTTTTGGCTAATTTATTTTCTTATGACTAAGGCTTCATGAAACAGGATACAAGAATGAACAGGCAGGCAATAAAGAAAAGCAGCTGCACACATGAGCTACAGGCACAGCCTGATGGTCACTATTGCGATGAATTTTCTTTAAAAGCCACTACTGTAGTCTAAGACTTTTGTGCTTCCAGATAATACTGAAGATGTAACAAATATTTTTTGTTCAAATGATGTCTATGGTAGACGAGAGATGACATAGTAAGCTGCAGAAGTAAGGTCAAGGTTGCTAAGCTTACAAGGGAAAATTAACATGAACTCAATTATCGTTGAAAACTGAGGGATACTGCTTCATAAAAAGCACAGGACTGCAGAACAGAACACCAAACAGAATGCATGCAAATCAATGTTTAAATGGAAAAAAGTGACATTTTAGCGGAAAGAAAAAAAACCAAGTTGTCCTCCCTGAGCAGAGAACACTTGCAAGATATTCTGGACAAAGTGTTTTCTATCAGACAGATGCAAACTTGACAGTTTACATATTAAAAATAGTTTATGTACATAAAATACAAGAAGCTTAGTCGTTTGCAGCTGACAGTGTCCATAACCAACTGGATTTTATGAAAAATTTGTTGACTGGAGCTTATTTGGTGAATCATTCTGCATTAATTCTCAGTCCACCTGGAAGATGCAATCCTCTCGTTATTTCTTTTAAATACAGTCAAATAAACTTACAAATACCAATGTCTATGTAAATACACATACACCTACATCATTTCTAGAAATTATAAATTATTAGCAAACAGAATCATCTCTATTCAGTCCCTGAAAATATTTCATAATTAGGTGACTCAGGAAATTATGGCAAATTTTATATGGAATTTCAGCATTCAAAATACTTTATAGCTAATCTTTACAAAAAATCCCAAACAAAGGCAACTTTTTTTTCCCCTAAGTGGTGGTAGATTTTTCATAGGCAATTGGAACATTATTTTTATCTGAGACTATAGGAACATCTTTTTGACTATTTTTACCACAGTAAGCTTATTTCAAGTAGAATTGCAGCACCTTAATTTAGCATCTGTTCAAACTCATGAATAGCTCACCACACACTAAAATTTCAGATCACTAAATCTCATTTTATTCTAGCAATTCTCACCTATACCAACACAGAACATCACAAATGAGGTGTGGCATGTCATACTTCAGAACATTTAGACAGCTAACACTGATAGACAAACTTTTTTTTTTTTAACGTTAAAGCAGTTTTATCTAGGAGTCTGCAGAGTTCCATACAGATTTTAAGTAAGATATGATACGACAAATAAATAGCTGGTTTTGTTTGCATTGGGTAAATTTTTTTGGAAGTATGATTAAAGTCAACACAGAAAAATACAACCAAACACAGGAACCCACCCACAAATAAAGCCTGAATCTGCATTAATAGATGCCTGTTTTACCTAAGGAAAAAAGGATCTGAATAACTTATTTATGCAAATATCTCTGGATCTGGACACAAGTCTTTAGAAATGTAACACTGACTATCAGGCACCAAGCATAAGAATGACAATGAAACAAAGAATAAAGAAGCTTGAAAAAAAAAGAGGTATTAAATAGAGAACAATGTACATACATATGCACAAGACAATGTCTACCAAGACTGACACAACAGGCATGTATTTGTGAAAATACCTAGTTTCAGACTAAACAGAATAATTTTTCTGTGCTGTTTGAATACAAGGCAACATATAAAGGCAATTATTAAAAAATATTTAAAAGCTACCACCAATTGCTCTGCTCTGCTAAACCTGCCCAGTCTAAACTTCAGTCCCAAAAGGGTTCGAGCACTACAGGTGGCCTGGTACTCAGAAATAATATTGCCAGTAGCACAGTCTGAAAATACAAGGAAAAGATGACTTATTTTAGAAGAATGGAGGCGAAAATGGGTCAGGAGCTGTTTCATAAAGAAAGTGTAAAAACTAATGCTAATAGGGAGGGAAGTGTGGAATTTTCAGCACCACAGGAGATACAGAATTGGTAAAGGCACATTAAGACCCAAAGGATAAAAAAAAAAAATCTGAACTGAATGAACCTGGTTTTAAATACTGAAATACCACTATTTCAAGGAGTCTCACAAGGCTGGTACTTTTCAAGTTACCACAGGCAGTACAGCAGAAGGGTCCACCCCCATGATTTTCCAGCACATCACTGAAATCTCCCATATAGGTACAGTCCACATATCACATTCCTTTTTCCACAGCCATTCATATTTTCTCCTCTGTGGCTGCTTAATTATGCTTACACAATTATGCTCACATATAAAAATGAGCAACACTGGAACATAACCAAATGTGCATGAAAACCAGGCTGCATAACAAAATGTTTTGTAGGAGAACTTCATGCACAGAAAACACCTTGAAAAGCACCACAGTAATTCCCATCAAGAGCTGTAACCCTTGTCTGCTAACGCCAGCAAACCCCCAGCCCCATCCCTCACCTTTTCCCCCCTTCACGTGGAAATCTCAACAAAAAGAAATTGCAATGAGGAAATAAGAGGAATAAAATCCTCTGGATACAGTTCACAGCTAAGGAGCAGTACCACTTCTGAATGGCAGAGCTGGTGAACCTTATTCCAGCAAAGAATAAATGTCTTATTTCTGCTATGTGGCAGTAACAGGTGGGGGAAGTATATTCATAGAGATTTCAGATCTTACACTTATGCACTACAAAGCCCAAGTCCAAATTATTTTAGCTACTAGTATGCATTTGCATCGTAATGTGCACTAAACACCAACTAAAATGACAATATACTCAAAACATTGCTTGGGAACTGGCCAGCAGAATAAGTAAAACCTGATATGGGATTGTCACAGGCAAAACATCCTAAAGACTCCTGGAGCTGCAGGGTAAACAGCCATGCAGGTTGTCACCACAGACTGTTTTCATTAACATTTCCCTGGAGCTGGATGCAAGATCTCCTCCTTGAATAATGATTCCCAAGCCCTATCAAATTTGACATCAAATATACAGATGGACATTAAAAAAATACCAAGTAGGAAAAACATTTATGTATGAAGCCAACTCTCCATCTATCTTGTATGTATTTTCAGGGACACTGATGAACTAGAAAACAGAGACAGCTTCAAAGGATGAAGTTCCTGGCAGGAACAGCAGGTCAAAACCTGATTCTGTTATAGGAGGGAAATGGGATGCACAAAAAATTCACAAGAAACTCCAGCACATTTAAACTACTTATGAGAGACTTCAATCTAGAAAGAGCAAGATTCAAGGTTTTGCTTTATTTAAAACAAAGATTTAAATTCAAGTTGTCCATACTCATCACAAGTGCCATGGGTATCAGATTCCAGAGCCAACCTCACTTTTAAGCCAGAAGTGACCATGAAGATTCTCTGCAGGACAGAGGCAGAACGACGCACACTAAGCTTCCACCTACATAGAGAGAACTCTGTTTCAGCCATCCTTTCCCCATCCACAACTACAATATGCTCTTGGCTAGAAAAGGAGGATTTTGTGATTTAAAACGAACAGCTGGATACAGAAAAATGCAATCGATTAGAGGTGTGTACTGACTGAGGCGCTCGGGCACACCACCATCTGTCTGGGCTGAACGCTACAAACATGGACTCAATTATGAGTTCTCTGTTCCATCATGACACTGATGATGTTTCTTCCAAGGGAAGGATCTGCGAGGAATCTTTCATACAATGCCCAATTGGAAAAAGTACATTATCCCCTTCTGCTGGGCCTACTTTTCACTCACCACATACCCCGACTACTTAAAGCACAGTACTCCAATACTTGTGGAACCAGAGCCACCAATTCAAAACAGTCGCACCTAACTTATTAAAATATAACTCTAATTATTATAAAAATGGTTAAAGTTATACTGTATTTCAACTTTAATAGCAAAGGCTAAAAATTATTAAATAAATGGAAATTCGAAACTAACTTCCTCATCTTCAAAACATTATTAACTATAGACTTTTATGAGTTTATTTTAAAACTGACTTAAAAATGAGTCACTACGCTTTAGGGAAAGCAATACACATCCCAAACATACTTGTTTCTAAAGGTCAACCTCATGCACTCCTCTAAATTAAAAGTTTACAAACAATTCACGTACCTTACACTGTTCATTACACGTACCAGTCCCAAACAGAAACCAGCTAATGGCCATTTGTCTCTCAAAAATGTCTACTAGTAGACTAAAAAATTGCACAACGTAGATTCCACTGTACAGAACCCAAACCTTTAACCCAGCATTTACCTTGTGTTGCACCCACACCACCTTCCAGAGTGAGCAAATCAGCATCTCTAAGCACTAACACTGCTCATCTCTCAGAACCAGAAAGAAAATCCAAAAATGTTTCAAACAACAATCAAACTGTTAAACAGCATTTTATAAACCCATTGAGGTGTGAAATGCATGACCAGAAATTTGAAATGCCACAGAGCACCCCAAAAGAGGTGTGAGGATCAGCACTGAGCATCAGGAAGTTCTGCTGGCACCATTCACAAACCAGGATGTGAATGTGGTTCAGACACCAAACACCTCTGAAGAATCCCTTATAATACATTACTGCAAGGTTTATTTAAAAAGAAATAATGCTATAAACAACAGAATTCTATACATCAGACACTTGTTGAGAAGGGCTTTTTTTTGTGAACATGCTATACTCCACAAGACTCACTCCACAGGTGTTCTCCTAAGTTCTCGCTTCAGCTAAAGCTGTCATGACTCAGGCCTTTAGATGAACCATCAATTCTGACATTATTTACAGTGGCAGACATCAATTTCAATTACACATTAATGCCAAACCTTAGAACAAACTTCAGCAGTTTTACAGGCAATATAGTTTCTAAAATGCAACTAACTTGATACTGCAAAAAATGCCCCAAAAATGTGACCCAAAGCCATAAAGTCACTAAGTTACCATTAAAAGGACAGATCCTTAACACTAAAATGTTGTCTGTTTCCAAGGCGTTGGATGAACAGGACACACCCTTGAATCCCATTTCACTGTCACTAATGTAATCTATCTTTGTTTACAGGATAAATTCACCTTCTAAGCACTCAGTGGCCTGATCATCGACCTCTGAATTGACAGAATACACTAGTTTGTCAACCACAGCTAACAAGAACTCTTCACAATACAGGAGAAGCTAATTTCCACAGAAGACTGGATTTTTTCAAGTACTGGTCCCAAAGAGTTGAATTCATCATTATTAGAGAATACAGGTGGAAAGGTGCAGACACATTTCATTCACCTTCCTTAATATACGTAAACACTCCACTACACACTAAAAAATCTATGCCAAGAACATCGTGTCACCACGAACAAGCAACTCCCCGGAGAGCAAACAAGGAAAACTGCAGAACAACCCAAAAATCTCTGAATCAAGCACAGCAGAGTCAGCCACTGAATTAAGTTTTAGAGAGTACACTGGGCACAACCAGAGGAGCGGCAAATAAAAGCTCCGACAGAACAAAGGTGTGAGAGGGAACACCAAGTAAGAGATGAAACTTTTGTCACAGGAGAATTCCGGAGAAGGAAAGCAGATCACAATTTACTCAAGGCCTGAAGGACAGGACCTTCTCCGCTGTTACCATTCCATCCCTGCTCCAGCCGGCTGCACAACAACCTCCCACCATCACCCACCCATCGCAAAACATCTCCACGTAATAATCACTGCAATCACACCAGTCGCTAAGAGAGCAAGTGATTATCCCCCTGCAGGCAATGTCTGGGGAGAATGAAAAAATACAAAGGTGATAAAGTTTAAGAACAGTTGAAAATGTTTCAAATTTAAATTAAAGACGTTTTCAAATAATCATAAAAGGAGCAGGGTAGCACACAAGTCAGTCCCAAATGACAACCTTTTAATGCCCTTTATTTTAAAGTGTCAACTGGAGTACAAAAGGCTCTTTTTTCATTGTTTTCCGCAGTAACAGATTTTTCTTACATCCATAAAAAGCAAACCTCATCATTCTGGACCACCTGTGGCCTGTCCAGTGAAAGCAACAGGAGGTGGATAACCTTTATGCTTAAGCTTGGAAACATAAATAACACCTCACAAGCCAAAGAGAATATTGACCTTGTCCTCAGGGCACAGCTGGAGAATTGGCATCTCCTGAGGAGCACGAGGCTCATGGGGAAAAACTCCTGCCTGGCAAGGCCTGAGGTGCTGTCCAATGCATGGCAAGCACTCCAGAAATGCCAGCACGCTGAAAATATATTTCTGACTTCTTCTGCTGTGAGATAACTCGGAAAACTCCAAGTCTTTGTGGAACGTCAAAACGAATTTGAGGCTCTTGCTGATTTTATTTCCACACGTTCCAAGGTGTGGGGACGTGGCTACTCACATGATGCCAGTCCCTCGCACACGCAGACAGACTCAAAGGAGCACAACCTCAACTCCATCCTCCTTTCTGCCATAAGGCTCTGCCCTTACACTGCACAACATGCAGCAGGAGTAAGTAAATTTGTCAAAATTTATTCTTCCTGTGAAGTAATGGCATGAGATTTGAGACTCTGGGTCAGTTTCCTGCACTTGTTTCACATTCAACAGTCCAATGTGCTTTCGTCTTTCTTGTAAGTCAGGCCAACCTCTACCTAAAATCCATTTTCACACGTATTTTATGGTGTCTAAGTAGCACAAAATTCAACATAAAAGCAGAACTGCTGTAATATTAACTACAGTTATTGGTGGTAGCCTATCATCCTATAATTATCTCCATAATTTGCCACGATAAGATATTGGCCTTTGGACTGAATTTACAGTCTTATTTTAGGTTTATCAACTGTAAATGAGGTAAGGACATTGCAACTCCAAACCACACCCCTCAGATGGCTTTTGAAAGGCTGTCTGGGAGACACGTAGCAGTAAAACATTATATAGCCACGTAGGATCCTGAACTCTGTGACAGGCTTATTAAAACTACTGAAAAAAAAATCTCACATACATTAATTATTGGATTATATAAGTCAAGCCAAGATGAGTATGTATATGCTGCCAGCAAAAGGCAGATGAAAATAAGCATAAAGGATTCTGGAGCTCAACATAGGATAGACTTCCAGCAAAGTTAAAATAAGATGACAGGAAATCAGACCAATAGTCAGCCCTGAGCTGCAACTTGTCTTTGTATTTACTTGAACAGCACATGGACTATAATAATCATAAAAGATTAGCACAGCTTCTACATGAATACACGAACCCACACTGTTGAAAAAGCGGCAAAAGAAAGGTTAGCATACAGGGTTGGGGTTTTTTTTTTCCCTTTGTATTTTTCCAAACTACATCAATTTAAGTTCAGAAACTTTCCGGGCACAGATGGGAAATGCTCCTGATGGATTTTCCTTCCATTAATTTTCCCCACCACTTTCTAAAACCATGTCCACTCATCTCACACTAACAATACTGGACAGCCAGCAGTTCCACAGAGTAACTGCAGGGAACCATCTTGTTCTGAATCTGCTTCCCGATAGTTTCAGTTCATATTCCCAAGCCCTTGCTGTAGAAGAGAGAGAAAAAAAACTGTTCTAAAAGCAGAAATATTAATACCATCCCAGCAGATTCTATACAATTTCCCCGCACTCAGTAAAAATAGAAATTAAAAAAATTTAGATGAGAACTGCAGGGGTTAAGAGGAAAGAAGAATCTCTCTTGTAAGTCTAAACATGTCGCATTATTTACCGTAGCAAATCAAAAGCTACTATGACTTTTCTACAAGTACCAACAGGACAAACAACAGGGGAAGAGAAGACCTCTTTCAGCCTAGCAATAATGTCGCCAAACAAATGTATCATTTTAGACTGAAAATTAAAAGAAGTATTTGAAGCATCAGAAAATTAGGCGCTTGAACTGTATTTAAATGTAAACAGTAGAAGCAAAAGGGTTCTTTTAAGTACTCTTTGGTATCACATATAAGACAGCAATTTGCACAAATATAATGCCATTCCATATACCTGAGTATCTGAGACACAGCCACATGCAATGTGAAGGGGCAGGCTGGAAAAACAAGAAACTCTCATGTAAACCTATGTATTCTTTTGTGTCCCCTCTCAAAGACTCTGCACAAGACTTCTGAAACAGCTTCTATTCAAGTGAGAACAGACCAATACCAATACTTACTATAAAGAGCTGAACTGTTAAGCAAAGGGCATATGCCCTTGAGGCACTTCTGAATAAAGAGCATTTGAGAAACTTTAGGTAAAATTAATTCCTTAGTATTTTGAACTACCACATCCTTACCATCCAGACAGGAGACAAACACGGTGTAAGTGGACAGCATAACCACAGAACCAAAACCCACAGACAGTATCTGCTATCTGTCCAGCTTCAACAACATAAATACTTGTGAGGATCAGTGCTTGGAGTCTCTCTAGAGAATATCAATTTTAAATTTTAATTAATGAAGGAGAGTAGTTCTTTAGCAAATATATTTAATTTTTTAAGAACCAAGCCCACTTCTTATGGTCTTTCAGAAAATAATTTGGCTTTAATTTCAGCCTGCCTCCATAGGACAAGTGCTAACACCGTGGGTATATCAGTATCACTTAAACAACCAAAGCTTTCCACGCTTATACAAACCAGCTTTCTTTTATACCAAGAATACTGCTTTTCAAAACTCTCTTGTGAAATAATATTTTACAAAATTTCAAGAGAAGTTTTAGTTTAACAACTCCCCAGGGAAGAAAAATTAAAGAGTAAAAGAATATTCACCAAAACTCAGCAGCATTACACATTCTGTGACACTATTTCAAAACATCATGTAGAAAATGAAAACGCTTTTGAAGAAAAATAATCAATGATTATTCGTAACTTTGTTAACAAATGAAGAGGTAACAAACAACAAAACAAACAAACACCACCCTCCCCCACAGAAATAAGGCTGGATATCACTTCTTGAACACCTTTGGATGTCTCGTGCCCAGCACACACCACCTGCCATAGCACAGCCCCCAAGAATGAGCTCTCTGACCGCCAGAGATAACACTAACAGGCTACACGAAAGCCAGGCCCTCAGCAATCATCCTGGTCACACGCTTTAGAAAGATCTCTAACACTAAGCTACAGTCCCAAGTCCTCTAAAGTATGTTCTAAGTAATGGTTCACAGCTTTTTTTTTTTTTTTTTTTTAAACAAAGATGTTTCCTCCACCCACTTTCAGATGAGCAGACACACATAATTCACTTTCTGCTGCATCATTTAGCTGGTTGGTAAGCTTCAGACTCAGACTTGCCCCTTTTTCCAAAACACATATAAGCAGCCATTGTCACCCAGTATTTCAAAATGGTCTTAATTCTCTAAAGTAAAGAAATGACCATTTTTCTCTCAAAAACAGAAATATCAACAAGATCGAAAGCAAATTATAAAAGCAGCAGGAGATCCAGCAAATTGCACCATTACAGTTGGATTCTGCTGTCATTTTCTTACAGGAATCAAAAATTAAATAGTTGATTTATTATTAATTTTCATCAACCCAAGTCTATATCTGATGTGGCATTTCAAAATTAGCAAAGTGCTGTTTTCAGTATTGATGTCCTAAAGCTGTTACTTGCTTTCACTACTAGAAAAGCCACCACTGTCTCCAGTGATCACAATGAAAGCTACTGATAGTGATATCACTACCATTACTTTTGTACAGTTTATCTGTACAAAATACACCTTTTAAATAGAAACTGTAGCTCCAAGTTGGCGAAACAGGTTTTCAGCGTGACATGCTAAGTATAAAAATACAAAGTGAAAAGACCTTTGTCAATAAAATTTAACACATAATTTGTTAGCAAGCAGGATCTTCTGTGAGGCCTCCCAGAAGGCTCAGAGCAACTAAATAAGGTCCTGAAAACGGGAAATACAGAGTTCTGCTCACCACGATGTGACACGGGGCACTGGGAAGCAGCTGTTGGTATTCCAGCTGCATCAGTGGCAGCTGTACTCCACTATCAAGGTATTAAGCAAAGAAGTATGAACTGTTACATTATGCTTTCCCCTTGAGGAATATCGTGAGCCTGACTGCAAATGATGAAATGATCAAGAATTTCTGTGCCATAAGAAATCCACCAGAAATCCATAATAAAGTGATTTATTTAGCACTGCCTTCTACAGGCAGGGAGAGGGCTCAGGGCCACTGAAGCCACCACAACCATCAGCAGCTGCCCCAGACAGCAAGTCTCAAAATCGGCGTAGGTAGGTAGATCATTGGGTGTGGGGGAAAAAACAAGTTGGGAAAAAAGCAGAGCTGGGTCTTCCCAGAAGGCAGCCTAAGAACAGTGACATGAGCGGCTCTGCTTCAGGTGCAGGCAGGGGCAAAGGGCACACACACATTACAGACCTAAAAAAGAAGCGTCACACGTAGAAGTCAGAGTTAAATTTATGCCCATGGGCACAGCTTCATTTGCTGGTTCCGAAAATCTTGGTAGACCAGACTGGAAGGTCACAAGCTACCACAAAACAAAGTCCACTGCATAAACCAAAATTCTGTGCTGTTAACAGAGAGTATTCAGGGAAGAGGAAGCACAAAGGAAATAATCCTAATTTTACTACAACAATCTCAGTAGTTGCATTCCAGGGGGACTACCTGGGGCTAAGCCATCCCGAAGTAAATGATACTGTGCAATTCCCAAACATCTCTGCATTCTCCTGAAAACTCTGCTACAGGGAGGTGCTGTACATTCAAAACTCCCCCAAAAGGCTAAGTCTGCATATCCTTCATTTCCAGGATTCATTTCCAACCATCAGCAGTCTCCTACTCCACGACCTCATGTGCCAGATGCAACAAACAGGTCAGTTGGTATCTGACCTACAGATCTCTAGGTAAGGCAAACATCCGATAAAGGAGGCTTGCAATTTAGAGCAGCCTCATAAAAAAAAGAAAAAAAAATCCATTATAGGGTGGGATCCCTCTCAGGGATGGCTTCTCAACCCAAGTTTAGTATTGCAAGCCTTCTCCACACTCTGATCTTTCTTTCACCCCTATTCAGCCTCTGAGATACAAAATCTTACGTATTTTAAAAGCCTACATTTCATTTAGACTGAACAATTAAGACCATTCATGTCACAAATATGGGCTACTTCCCAAAATCTTGGGAGATACTCCTTCCTCTGGTTATAGTAGTCAAACACGTGATAAGATAAACATAAAATAACTTTCTCATTTAATGATGTGGCCCCAGAGAAAACCTTGTTTAAGGTTGAAAAAGACCAATCCTGGTTCCCTGGAAGAAGAGACAGCCCCCCACCTGGCTACAATCTATTTCCAGGGAGTTGTAGAGAGTGATAAAGTTTCAACATTTCCTTCACTGAGAACACAGAACACGGACCTCTAAGAACTCAGACAGAACACCCATTTTTGCAGTCTGCCTGCCTAAAAGCAGATGACACTAAACTAAAGGGATTTCTCCACAGTAAACCAGGCTACACACACTGAAATAAAACACTAAATACTTGTATGACAACATCCAAGGGAAAGCTGTTGAGGATCGTTCTGAGATACATGTACTGAGATGTGCCATTACAATTAAATGGGTTAATTTTGCATATTTATTCGCCCATTAATGGCAAAGCATAGTAGTAGACCTAGGGAAAGGTGGAGAATTTAGTAATGCTGAAAATAAACAGTCTGAAACTATTTTTTTCTAAAATTAATGAGTGTCTACCCTGGTACATCTCTTCAGACCATTATGTGCAAACTTATGACTGACACCACACATTATGACACTTATGTGACAGGAGGCCAGCTGCTTGCAAAATTTAAGATAGCCAGATCTAAAAACGCAGGGGACAAGGGGCAATGATAACATGATGGAGGGACACACGAAAAAATGAATCTGTTAACGTGCTGCAGAGGTTAGGAGGGCAACACTACACAAGCAATGGAGCTTTTGTCAAAGACAAGACAATTTACACAGATTTACAGCTTCACACAGACATGTAAGTGCAACCCCATTACTCTTTTGCAGTAAATGCCATTTGGCAATGGAAACTCTACCATTTATTTCAGCTGAATCCCCAAGTGCTGGGCAACTGTGCCTCCCAAGAGGTATTCCTCCAAAACTAAGGGAATCTTCCTTTTAAGTTCTTGCAAAGCAAGAGGTCCAACCAAAGGCATAATCAAATTCCAAGACTCTGATTTATCCACAGGAAGAAAACTCACCATTTCACTTCAGATGTGCATTTCAAGGAGTAATAGAACTCAGCTTTACAATAAGAACCAAAATTATTCAGAAGTAACAACTAAATTGACTTTTTTTCCTGACTGTGGAAGGAGAGGCAGTATCACGCAGCACCCTCCCCCATCCATTCAGTACCTGTTTGTAATTTCTAGGAAAAATGTGAATTTCTTCTACACAAATGCATTACCAATTTAACAAGCTTTATCAAGTTACATAAATGCTGCATCATCTTACAAATGCATCTGATGTTTAATAATGTTCTTCTACCTGCCAACTTAATAACACTGGTCATTGCTTTCACACTGCAGTTTTGATCCACAAAACTCACTTCCCACAAGCAGTGTCCCAACAGCACACGAGGCCCCAGCTGCAGACACCACTGCTGCCCCACAAAAACCAGCTCTACCACGTTCAGGCACAAGGGTAAGAAAAAAATCACACTCCTTGGTACAACCCTTCAACCACAGCAGCAGCACAGAGCTCTGAGGGGGTTTGACTCTGACACTGCAGGTGACGGTGCAGGGATGCCAACAGAGAAACTCCTGTCAGAGCAGAGGAGATGCCAGCACAGGTACAGCAGCACAGCCTGAGAGCCATGTGGAAATGTCAACACCAAGAGGTTGTCCAAATCTGACCGCACACCTCTTCTTAAACACAGGTACCAGTAAGTACTACTCCACAGCAATTTTTTTTTTTATTATTTAGAAAAAGAAGTCACTGACAAACAAGGTGCCAAGTGAAACAGGTAATCTCCTTATGAGAATGAGTTCATTTCAGCCATGACATGAAAGAATCTGGAAAGGTTCTCAAATACTGCAGAATAATCATGAAAATGAAGCCACTGGAGCAGGAGTGTGTTCCTTCTCCTTTCCAGCTGTCTGAAGCCTGACAGACCATAAGCTACTCATTAATGAATTGCTCTAAATCAGTTTGTTCCATTTTTGAGTTCTGGCTGTGGAAGTGAGAAATCCCTGAGGAAAAAGTTGTGGAATTACCTGTAGTTGAAATTTGTTTTCCTGTTTCAGTTGGTAGATCTGCATATCTGCTTACCAATGTCTCTGGAAGCAGAGTTTCCTGGAGTCAGAAAATTCCCACCTACATGTGTTGAAGAATCTTTAAAGTCAGTGAGTTCTAATGCACTGGAACCAGTGCTGCACTCTATTAAGCTAGCTTCATTCTCTGATCTTCAAAAAAATGAAATAATAATCAAGAACAAATTAAAATAATCTCAAAATACGTACAAGCTTTTTCTAGAAGACCCCTGCTGCTTGTCTGGGAAAATTGAAATTACCTTTAAACTGAATACAGAAACTGAAGCAGAGCAGTGAAGCAAAGCCTGAGGACAGGGCAGTGACATTGCCTGGCCTTCTCCAGCAGCACAGAAGTCCAAAGCTGCTCCTCAGTTCCACAGGCACCACACGTTCCCTGAATCCTGAGAGCTCCTTGTGAAAAATGACTGCTCTTACACATTTTCACTTTCATCCAGAAATCATCATAAAAATCACCCCTTCTGTCATTCTCCACAACCAAGTAGCAAACAGTGGTCTAAAGTGGAAAGCATAAACTATTCCATTCTTTCAAACTACCGAGGACTTGGCTTAATTAGCAATTAAAAGCAAGTAGTACAAACGTTCCTTTCTCACTGCACATAATGGAGTCGTCATTGTTCTCAGATTTTTGGCCACAATACAGGCAAGCTGCAAGTTTGCAACTGGCACTACAGGAAAACATTCTACCATTCAAAAGCAAAAAACAAGCCACCACCACGAAAGAAAATCAACTCATGAAGAAAAACACAATTTAAGATGACAGCATTTTTACTGGCAGGGAATAAATAGACTGCAACATTCTAATTCCACATTTTTCCTCACAGAGTTTAAGCACATCTACACTCTCAGATTAACTGAAGACAATCTTCAAGATCAGGCATCACAGTGCTACGCAATGATCATATCCCCACCATCCACAATTACCCAAGGAACCCTTACACACTCTTCCTCAATCCTTTCACCTGTCCCAAATACAACTGCCTCCAGCAGAATTCCATGCTACAACACAGCTTCTGCCATGCTCTCCTTCTATAATGTAGGAAATGTCTCCTTTCCAGCTTCCATTCAACCATTAACACTTCTTTCAAATTATTTACAGCAACTGAACCTGTAAATATTACTAGCACCGAGACAAAACGGAGAAAAAAATCCCACCAATTCAGCCAAGACAGACAGTATGTAACTAATCCCTGTCCGAAGTGACACATTTTAAACATATGAACCTGCAAGTTAACAGAGACCTTTAAAGGTGGAAAATGAGACCTAATTCTGCTCATTAGTTAACATGGACTCGGATGGTTTCTGGGATCTCATCTTACTTAGGCAACAAAAATTAACTCTGCTGTAAGCATAAATACCTCCAAATCCTCCCCATATAGAACCAGAAGAGGCATTTTAACTATCCATTTTAACTATCCATTTTAACTATCAATTTCCTCCACACAGTAACTACAGTTAAGAAAGCCCTCAAGTACAAGAACATCACTTGTTAGTTAAATTCCATGTGCTCCTATACTAAAGGTAGGATGAGGATCTATGCTCAGTCACAGGGTGGGATTTTTAGTGTATTTCTGTGTGGGGCCAGGAGTTGGACTTGAATAATCCTTGTGAGTCCCTTCCAACTCAGGGTATTCAGGATTCTAAGTGTATCTGAGGGGTTTCACAAAGGCATCAGAAGAGTCTGGCTCAGACACCCATCTCTGCTGTACTGCCTGATGCTTCTTCCAGTTGTTTTCATGCACAATACTTCAGTATTATCCTCTTAAGCAAGACATACAGAAATGTGTACTGCTCTGATTCAAAATTAGCTGAACAGTTTCTTACTATAATTTATTTTTCAGAAATTATACAAACTATTCTCACTTTTTCCTTTGAATTAAGAAAGGAACAAATGAACACTCATTTCTGCTTAAAAGCAAGTAAAATTATTTTTTATGAAGCAAAAAAGACCGTTAAGCCTAATTTGTTGATAATTTTAACAGGTAACACTTGAAATCTGGTAGTCCTTCAGAATTTTGTAGTCTCCCACTCTTGAAAACTTAAGTGTTCAAGTATTACCAAAATCACAAATTTAAAGGCTCTGCCCTTCCAACCATTAAAACCCAGGAGAGACTAAAAATATTTGGAAAACAACACATTTCTATGCACCACACCAGAGACTAAGAACAAATAAAGCTTTGAGAACCACGGCGTGTAGAATCTACCCTCAGTTACTATTTTTGTAACATGCCCAGAAGCTCCATTAAAGTTTAGCAACCAATGTACATAATTTTTGCAGCTCTTTTTTCTTCCCAATATCATTCCACTTTTCTCTCCTGCCAGAGGTTGCCTACGACACGCTTTATGATGTTATATAATGGATGTTCTCCATTTTTCTTATCCTTCTATTTTATCTTACACTCTTTCTACACTTTGTTCTATTAAACTGCACTGTTAAATGCTCTGCATCAGCATCATTCTCTCTTACACAGGCTTTCAGTTCCACACTTCAAACTATTTCTTGCCCTTTCAACATATCCATCTGTATCTTCCACACTTGCTCAGCTTTCTTTATCCTTCAAATCTAAAGGCAGCAAAACATGACATGGGAACAGACACATGAGAGTTCTTGGCTTCATTTTCACCTTGAGGAAGGAAGCAGAAAGTTTCTTTACTCTTCCTTTCCTAAAGGGATAAGGAGGAAAAAGGGAAGCAGCAGTCTAAGATGAAGACAAAAACCACAGCCAACATCTTACTTTTATTTCAAAATGAGAGAGAATTCTGTTATACTCAGAACTTACTAAGCTTTTTAACACCCTACACAAGCTCTCTGCAGTTTTGTTATCTCTGTTTTGCTCCCATTTACCCTGTTTATAAAATCTTCGGAGGCAGGCCCCAGCACCATAAAACACTTAAATGCTACTTAAGTTAGCAGTAATGTTTAGATGGTAACCAAGCACAAGATTCAGGTAGCTGCTGGGAAGAATAAGAACACCATGATTCACAATGCCATTCCCCTCACGCCCAGAATGGTTGGCATCACTAAGTCACCCATTCGATTCCTTGGCTTCCTACTCTTCCTCACATCTAATCCAAGTATCCTATTCCAACCTTTTTTCTACTTCCTTTAGCTGAAAATGTCTTATGATAACACTATTTTCTGAAAAACCTTCCCAAAAGACTCCTTCATTTCTCCACTTCCCTAAAATAAATGGTGGCCTGATTTTCAGTAGTCTTAGGTTCAAACACAATTCACGAAGCACTCAACATAGATCCCTCAGGATCTTTATTTCATTCAGTTTTCTCCTCCATAGCCCTTCTTACATACATTTTGGCACTCTTGCTGCTGCACACGTGCTCAGACCTGAATCTCTCCCACAGCTGCTTGTGGCAGTGTAACTCCACTAAATACTTGGTCTTCCTTCAGAGTGAGGAAGCCAAGTCACTGCACTCATTCCATCCCTCCTGTGGATGTTCCATCCCTGGGAGAGTTCAAGGACACACTTGATGGGGCTTTCAGCAACCTGGTCTAGTGGCAGATGTCCCTGCCCACAGCAGGAGAGTCACTGCACAGTATCCAAGACTCCTTCCAACGCAAACCATTCTGTGATTCTGTATAATCTAGTCCTGGCAACCTGTGCTTCCAAAAACAGGTAATTCCATTCTACACGAGAAAATAAGGAGCAATAGTTTCATAAATATTCCTTACAGAAACAGTGTCACACTAACCAGGACCCACCCTAGCCTCCCAAATCTCTCTCTCAAAGGACCTCCACAGCTTTTTTTAATTCTGCAAAACAAACGGCATTCACAGAATCAGAGAATACCTCAATGCAGAAGTATAAAAATGGTTTAAAAGCCCAAGGATTTCTTTGTTCTGGGTCCCCCTCTGCAGGCACCCAGCTCAAGACCTGCTGCTGTACCACTCCATTAAATTTCTTTTTACAAATCCAATGCCTGAGCCTTTGCTGCAGGGAACTCAAGGTCAAGCTCAAAGGAGGAATGTGTCCAAGAGTCTGCAGGAACAAGGGGCACCCATCCACCAGCTCACTGGACACCTGCTGCAAAGGGACCCCGGACCCAGCAGCTGAAGTCTTGGGTGGGGTGTGTGTGACTCACCATTCAATGGTGTGAATTCTCACCATTCTCGGGCAGCAGCGTGTTCTTTAATGTGAAAAATCATCTAATCCAACCTTCCCTGGCAAGAGCACAGGCTAGGCAAGATGGCCCAGCACATGGTCCAGCTGCATTTTGAAAGTGTCCAACGCTGGAGAACCCACCACTGCCCTGGAGAGATTATTCCAATGGCTGACTGTTCTTTGTGAGTTTTTCTTGTGCTCAGTAGGAATTTAGTCCCCAGGAGTAATTTGCACCCATTAAATCTTGTCTTATCAATGTAACTCCTTGAAAATATGGAGTCTCCATCTTCTTTGTAGGCATCCTTCAAGTACTGGAACATGCTGGTAACATCTCCCCCAAAGCCTCCTTTTCTCAAGGCTGAACAAACCAGGATCCCTCAGCCATTCTTCACACTTCAACTTCTCAATCCTTTGGTCACTGTAGCCTTTCTCTGGACCCTCTCCAGCCTCGCCACATCTTTTTTGCATAGTGGGCATCAAAACTGCACATGAATACTCCAGGTGTGGCTTGACCAGCACTGGGTAGAGTACAATGGTAACTCCTTTGTCTTTGTTGGTGATGCCCTTGTTGGTGCAATCCAGCATCCCAGTCTCCCTTTGCCACAACAGCACACAGCTCATTTTTACTGAGATAAATCCACCAGGATCCCCCAGTCCATTTCCACAGAGCTGCTTCCCAGCCAGAAAGATCTCCGACTGTGCTGCATTCCTGGATCATGTTCTCCCACGTACAAGACCTTACATTTGTCTTTGCTGAACTTCACGAGGTTCTCATTAGCCCATCCAGGACTTTCTCCAGGGTGGCTCTCCTTTCTGCAGGTTCACCTCCCCGCTCAGTTTGGTACCACAGCAAAATTCATGAGGGTGCACCCCTCATGAATTTTCTTGACCCTACTATCCAGGTCACTTAGGATGGTATTAAACATCAATCCCTGGGGACCCCACTTGTGACAGGCAGTCAATTTGAGAAGAAGCATTTCCCACCCTGCTCTGGGTGCTGCCCATCAGCAGCTCCCAGCCAGCACACAGATCCCTTGTCTGGAATAGAACAGGAATTCCTGGTCTGGAATTGGTTCCTCTAGGACGAGGCTGTGGGAAACAGCATGGGAAGACTTGAAATGCAGGAAGACAACGTCCACCACAGGTTCCACATCCACCAAGCAGCTTACTCTGTGCTAGGAGGCAATCAGGTGTGCCAAGAATGAATTGCCCTTGGTGAATCCATGACAGCTTTTCCCACTCGTGTGCTTCATCTGCATTCATACCGTAACTTTCCCTGGGACTGAGGTAAGACTGATCATTTCCTGCGTTCTTGTTTAAACCCTTCCTGAAGATGAGGCAACATGAGCCTTCTCCCAGTCTTCTGGAACATTCCCCAATCTCCATGACTTCTCAGAGATTAGAGAGCAGCCTCCCAGCAGCATCCAGCCAGCTTTCTTTAACAACCTGAGATGGATAATTTGTAGGAGTCAAACTCCTCTAATAGTTTACACCCCAGTAATTCCTTCAAAGACAGTAGGTCTGTGCATGAAACTGGATTTCTCTTTGTTGTTTATGATCCCAAAAAATCCTTTCCCGCACTTTTTGACATCTCCAGCCAATTCCAAGTCCAGCTGAGCTTTTATTTTCCTAACTGCACCTCTGCAGGTTCTGGCAATACCCCTGTAGTTCTCAGAGGATATTTTGTTCATTTTTCCATCTGGGGTACACTCCTCTTTTGGTTCTGAGCAGACTCGGGAGCTTGCAGTTAAGTCAAGGGCATCCCTTACCCTACCTTTCCCTTCCATTTAAAGGTGATGAACTGGTTTCAGGCTTCCAGAAGAGCATTCTGCAAGAACTCCCAGCACTCACCAGCTCCTTTATCCACCACGGAATCTTCCCATGGAACCCCTCCCAACTCAGTTCTGAGCAACCAGGAGCTGGCTCTCTGAATTTCTAAAACCTCATAGTACTAACTTTCAATAGTAGTTATTCAAAACTAGCGGGTTTTCTGTTTTTACCAGGTTATTTTTTAGCTGGAACAGTTCTCCAGCCTTGTTCATCACAAGGCCCAAAGATGGTTTCACTGGAACACACCAGAAGCAACAGAGAGCACTTAAAATTCCATTACCTAGAAGAAAAATACCTAAAAATAAAACTTCAATTCATTATTCTACTCTGTATTCCTCTGCAAATAAGTTTTCAAATCACAAGATAATGAAACCACTGCTTAAATAAAAAATGGCAACTAGAGTGAAAGCAACAGAATACTGACCAAAAAAATACAACTCTTGGCTCTATTTTAAAAGCTGTTGCACTGGATCTTTTGTGTGATGCTGCAAATGATACTCCGAAATTGTTCAGAATTTTAAATTCTAAAAATGGAAGCAGAAATTTAATGAAAAGCATATTCACAATTCAGTTTGCTTTAGACTAATAACCAATCAATATTGAGAAGTGAATCATAATCCTCAAATGCCACTGTGAGAAAAGGAAATGACTTAAAGCCATTTTAACAAACAATTAATTCAACAACTCACCACAAAAGAAATTCATATGTAGACATACAGCGTTCTGTTTGTAATTCATCACACACTTTTAGTCACTCCCTTTACAAAACTGTAAATGAGCTCTTAATTCTACATCTTAATTAAATAAGCTCCTGCTATGAACACTATGTAGCAAATCCAAGAACCATAAAAGAAGGTAATTTGTCAATACAGCTCTGATGGTGATCCCTGCATCCTCTCACACTCCCAAGTGAAAGTACCTGATAAACAATATTCTTCAACTCCTAAATATGCTTAATGGGGGTTTAGTTCATTAGCATGGTATTTTAGGTACGTAAGGAATACCTTTCTCTGATTCTTTAAATACAAACAATAATTTTCAGTATCTAGAATAATACCTGAACCACTGCAAAACTTTGACAGAGGTTTATTTTAGAAATGTACCATTCAACAAACTTGATAATGGCCACAAACGAACTATCAAATGGCCCCATCTACTTGTGACCGTATCAGTAGAATTCATTTTGAAAACAAGCTTTGAACAGACCCCCTATTTAAACAGGCCAGTCTTGGAAAGAGCTTTCCCACAGAGGGATTACTCTACTATAGCTATTTCTTTAGGCTGCCTATCCATAAAGCAGAAACATGTAATAAATATTTCAGCATTTTTTCTTGCTTTACTGAACTTCCCTCGTCCAACAAACTCACACTGAACTATATTAAACACAATTCCTTTCTTTCCTCATACCAACAATGTTGTGTAAGGTACGAAGCTTATCCTCTCGGGTGCACCTATACAAATCCTGGCAGCCTTCACAGGGTGCCATACAAGACCCACTGATTTCAATTTTGTCTGGTTTTAACAAAACCAGAAACCAGAAATAAGCTTTCTGCAAGATTAACATTGCTAACATTTTCTACAAAGAGTCAACTGGTCTCTGTAATGACACATCAAGTTTAATAAGCATCACTTCAATGTTTAATTGTGAAAATACATTACTCAAACATCATGCTTCAAACACCACGGCTGCAGGACTTCACCAAGAAAAGGGGTAAAACAAAAAAGTAACTGAAATGAGTTCTTAATGTAAAATACAAGGTAGGTATGGCACTAAAGACTGAAGTTGTATCCACATACCAATCTGCATTCAGAATGAGCAGGACAGTGGTTCAGCTCCTGGAATTACCTGATCCAATACTAAATCTGCCACCCAGCTCAGTTCTGCACTCACCGCCCATTCCCTAAGCTCATTTCTGCAGAAGCTCATCCAAGCCCTCTAAGTAACTAGTTTTTACAGAACTATTTAAGTATTCTCCAGCTACAAATATGCACATTTCCTTCCTTTTCAGACTGTTGAAAATACAGGAAAATCCCTCCCATTATCCAAAAATTCTACCAGGTGAGGACCAAGAAGAAATATTTTTGTTCAGTAGTCTGAGAATAACTTTAGTTTTAATTGATGAATTTGTAAGGCTAGAAAGCAGAACTTCATTTCTCCACAGAACATAAGTTTGCCTCATTGTCAGTGGGATAAAGAACAAGAGCGGGCCATGACATATAATTCTGGCACTGGAAAGTCCTGTGACAAGTGTTAATCAGGAAAAAGTCACTTTGTAGCCATAAACATTTTCCATGACTCTCTGAAATTTTGTATCATCTCACTAATGTAATGAAAACAAATGCTTCTACACGCACCAAGCTATCCAAGCATGAAACATCTACTCTTTTCTAAAATGGTATAACAAACATATGGCACAGCTTTCAGAAGACGCTTTCAACACTTACTTCAGATGGTATCAACATTTGCAGATAGTTTTACCTCTATAATTACCAAGTCCACTCAACCCACTACGGCGAACAAACAGCCATGCAGGCTGGCAAGAGGCACAGAGCCATGCTGAAAGCACACCTGAGTTAAAACCATGCACAGACAAAGCTTTAGATTGTCTGTTCCCTCTTCACATACTGTACCTGGATTCACCTAGAGAGAAATTTGAAAGCTGGAGGCCACAAGCAGCATGATGCACAAAAGGATCAGTGGTTAAATTACTGGAATGGGATGAAAGCAGTTGTGTCCCACCCTTGCCACAGTTTTTCTTCACACTGTCAGGAGTTAAATAATTTATCAGAACCCCTATTCCTCAGGTGCCAAAATACAGCAGTATTTCCCTCTCTCCTCCACCCTGAACCACTGCCCACCTTGGCCATTTGATTACTAAAGTCAGTAGGGCATAATTTACCTTAACCTGATGCACGTGTACCACTTAGATAACTGGGCCACTTCAGCCTCCAGACTCTGCAGATCAGTCCTTTAAAGCTACAACATGCATTCAACAAAATAAAAATCTTACATTATAGTCCCTATTAATAGTCTGCTGACAGTCAAGATAAAACTTGCTGAAATGCAAAGGCCAACACACCAAGAGTCCTGCAATCCTAATTACACCTCTACAAAAGCATTTTGTTTTTGGACATGAGAGCCATCCTTGTCTCTTCATTAACACATTAAAATGACAAGTGTAATGTTTCTGACTTTATCAATTTTCTTGCCTTCAGAAAGTAGTACCAACACTGTACTTTACACTTACAGAACAGCCAAAACATTCAGGGATACATGTTTAGAGCAATAAAATCCCACTATTAAATAAAAAAAAAAGTCTAGAACACCAGTTGTAAAAGTATTTGTGCTAAGTATTTCATACTTACAGAACTGTGTAATATCCATTAAAAAAAAAAACGGTTTTAATACTGGATGAAGTACAAATACTGCAAACCTACAGCCAAGTGCCAGGAAACACAACCACTATATACGATATGGCTGTGATTTCCAAGTATAAACATGGTACAACCATGAACTACAGAATGTGTCATCCATTACACCTTGACTGGACCCCAAAAAGCTGCACCCTATTAATACAAAAGCCAAAGCCAACACCAAAAAAAAAAAAAAAAAAAAACACACCAACAAAACAAAACCCCAAAAAAACTGATCTTAAAGAAATCTACGGCTCAGCTACCCAAGAAACACACCTAAAAAAACTACCCAAGAAACACACCTAAAAAAAGTGACTCCTTCAAAGAAAACCAGTTCCACCCACAACACAATTTACAAAATTTTATCCAACTTCAACTTGCTCCACAGGACAGACAGTACACTAGATAATAAACCAATAATAGGATATGCACAATATATTAAAAAAAAAAATCCCCAAACATAAAGGAACAACTCAGATCTAAATTTACAGAAACTGGAGAGGCTGCCCACTTCCTGGAATGCCTTACAAATGTCTCCTGGTACCAATTTCCAGTTTCTCAATTCCCAGTACTGCAATTATATACGACAAACATTCTTAATTCTTTTTCAAGCAGTATTTCTTTGTTTTGATGAAAATAAATCAAGCCAAAATGCTTCAAAAGTTATTAAAAAAAAAAACAAAAAACACAAATCCACTTTACTACACTGAGACTAACCTGTTAAAATGCTGTTTTGCATAATTATTTTTCAAGCACTTCGTTATAAATAAAACTGAGGATATTTTATTATGGATTAGTAGGAAATTAACATTGATGTCAACACTGAAAGGACAAAGTCAACATATATTAATCCACACTGTCTGAAACTATTTTTAAACAAGCAACACTACAACTGTAAGAAAAATGAAAGAATATTGGCACTGTGTACTGGTTTTTTAAGCTTCATAAAAGCACAGGTAAGCACGCTGTTAATTTTGTCGTCACATGTGGCCTTTACACAAAGGAAATACCATTTTTAAAATCAGCTGGAAAACAAAAGGGCTGCAAAACCATGAGAGGTAACATAGACTAAAACATGGCATATTGTGTGGAACTACTTCGTCGCTCTAAATCGACTTCAACATCAGTACTTTTAAATGGAAACATGCTTCAGATTTTGTCCACAGGATATGACAAACTGATTAAACTCAATGAATAGGAATTAACAAGCATCTTATACCCAATACATCGGACGAGCTACATCAACCTACATCTGTACAGATGCCAGTTACAGCTTATGAAACAATGGTTTGTCACTGCAATCAAGTCAACTTTGGCTAAACACAGGAAACATCATCAAAAACAAACAAACAAACTCAAACAAAAAAAGAAAAAAAAATCAGGAAGAAAAAAAAAGAAACGCTTTGCAATTCACTTGCAGTACAATGGATACCCTTGCCCTCCCCCCCAAGTAATCTTTAAGCTTCACCTCCTGCCAGAACGCCTTCATGGGAGTAAGACATCAAGACACCAGCAGGGTTTTTGTTTTGGGTGTTTTTTTTATCTCTTTCACGTTAATGTTCTTGTCAACTACGGAAGCATAACAGTGAACACTTTCTCCAACACAAGACTGACTACGTTTGGATTTCCAGCATTTCAACCACTTTGAAAGGTGATCTCTTAATTTCCCCCCGTTCTTCTCCAAAACCATGCTAACTGCAAACTATGATTTTCAAGCTCTTTTTTCTGCAAAATAAACGCAAAATTTTTGGCAACAGAAAATCCCATGCCTTTGTCACACATACAGCACATATACCATTACCGGAAAGTTTCTTTTGGCTTATCACATACCCAATACATGGGGCAACATTACAATATTCCTGACCCTTAGTCTGTATCTTCAGTAATTCATAAAATTGTACAGATCTCATGTCTTATCTGCTCTTTTGATTTGCTACACCCAGCAGCACAGCTTGGCTTAGTTCATGATACTACAGCCCATACATCCTACAAAGCAAAACCACCAAAAACGGGGGACTGCAGATGTGGAGCACAAATAGAACCCACAGCTGAATTAAAGCTCCAGCCACGACACTTCCTCCATCCCTCAAAGAGATCCCAGGTTTTTTATTACTAAATCCTGTCAGGGTGTGGCTTCGTTAAAGCGAAGTTCCCGCTGCAAAGGCCTCCTGCAACCCCCTCCAAGCCAGCGCGCACCTCAGCGAACCCCACCAAAGATCAGGAGCGTCTTCTTGCACCCAGGCACCAAATTTAAACCCAGAACAGACTCCTCCTGCTGCACGCGTACCCAGGCAGGGCAGGGAGCTGTTCCTCCAATAGTTACAACCCGAAACCTCCCAGACAGGTACCCTGCTCTTGCCACCTCAACCACAGGTAACCAGGGAGCGCTGCCAGGCCCCACAGAGCACTCGCTGCTACAGCCTGGCAGCCTCTGGAAAAGGTTCAATCACGGGTGTGCTCCTCTCACATCAAGGGAACACTGATAAATTCCTGCTTTTGTGAAGGATTCCTCTGGAAACACGACTCAATGGTTTTCCTTACCTGCTACACTTGCACATAAATCTCACGCTGTAACGTGCTGCCTCGTAGGTTCTTAAATCAGTCAGTCAGGATTTCATAATTATGGAGTCTAGGGTCTTTGTTAGCTGTTGTTGCTCCATGCACAAAAGGAAACATTTTGTTGCTATCACTGTAAAACCTATTAATTATCTGCACATGTATTTGCCCACAGTTTCTACTATAAAAATAACTGCTACATGGAATTAAAGTGGTCTGCTAGATTAATTGTTGTAAAGCCCTCAATAAAGGCTCAATAAACTGCATAAAGCTTCACAACCAGAGAACAGGAATGAAGCAGAAAACACCTTAAAAATAGCAACTTCTTATCGGTAACAGAAACACAACCACCTCGCTTCAAAGTAAAAAGCACAAACAAAACCGAAACTGGTTCAAACCAAGAAATTCCTCTCAAACACCTCTACACTGAACAGCAACGTTTTAATCTTTCTACTTCCTTCAATAATCTGCCTTTCTAAGAGACAAATTTTACAAAGAACGTGCTTTGTAAGTCACTGTGCAATTCATAAATGTACAAAACACCATCTGAAAACTGAGGTGAAACAGGAAAATACTTGGTTTGCTTGGGGATTTTTTTAGTATTCACTGCATGGATTTGCAGATCAATACAGCAGAAAAATATACAAACATATTTCTGAACCCGTATTTCAAAACTACCAAAATGCCCTGCAACTTCAGGTTGTATACACTAAAACTACAACTGACTGGCATTTTAAAAAATGCATTATGCGTAAGAAAGGTACAAAACTCAACTAATGGGTTCAATTGTTCTTTGCACCACTTAATTTCACAGTACGCAAAATAAAACTTAAACTAGGGATTTTATGCGACAGACGATCTAATTAGATGTGAAGCTTTTATTTTCTATCTGGCATTCTTAAGCTCCATCCCATACGGGATTCGGTCTAATATTTCCGATAGCCTCAGCAGCATTCGCAGAGCAGACACGAGTTCTGGTCCACCAACAGTTAACGTACATTATTTAACTGGTTTGACATGTCACTCCCCTACCTTTTTGATTAATGGGAAGAAGTGCTCTTATAAATAACTCTGAAAATCGAAAGGAAACCGCGAGGGTTTTTTTTTTAAATATAAGCACAAAGGAAAGTGTACTTGCTTTTCCTTCCATCCCTCCCCCCTCCCCCCACGTCCTGACATTGAGCTTTTCCAATTCTGACATAAGAAATAAACACGCAAACACAAGCACAGGCCTAAGCTATCCAATTCAACACGCTTTAGAGCCAAATCTTCAGATCAACCAAAACCGGCAGCAGAAAAAAAAAAATTCTCCACGACACAGCCCGGGCACAACAATGGGATGAGCGGTGTCAAACGCCAGACCACTGACAGGAACAAGCCAGGAAGCAGGAACCGGAGTAGCACCGTCCCCTTTGCTTCAGCCATGTGGCATCTTAAAAACAGTTCCACTTATTCTGTTACCCGAACGTTTCCCTGGCATTTGGTGTTTTAAGCACAGCTGGCAGACACTCGGCCCGCACAGCCTTTGTCAGCAGCTCACGGATGGGCAGCAGAACGTGCTACAGGTTGATAAGGAGGGCACCGGCGCTGCGAAGCAGCAGGAAAGCGCCCAGAAGGAACTTGGGATGCGCAGGAGAGTTTCCCTCCGCCTTCACCGGGGGCTCCACGCTCCCCATATTCGCTCCCGGTGTTTGTTTCGTGTTTACCACC
>WBMY01010618.1:86831-161206 GCA_013397315.1 Donacobius atricapilla | reverse complement strand
TATCGCTCTTCCCATCCCTACTTTTTTCTTTTTTTTTTCTTTCTTTTCCCCCCTTTTTTTTTCTTATGTCTTTTCCGCGTGTACAAAGCCGAACAGGATTGGTGAAATTTCCGTTAATGGTTGAAGGCGGAGGGCACGGGTACTCCCGAACTTGCAGCCACTCACTTCACCGCTTGTAAGAACAATGGACAGAAAGTATTTAGCAAGACGTTTCTCAAAAGCCGATAAATTACGGGTTTTCACCACTGGTCTGATCGAGCACCATCCCCACCTACAAAAGGCCCTTGCATCCAAACTATAATTCTTTAAAGATGTGCAGACCAACGAGGTGAAATCTAAAATACTTTTCATTGCAACATAGGAAATAAAAGCACGCTTTAATATTTTTCATGTTTTGACTTGTTTTTGTTGCTCAAATACTCTTCACTTACTAAAATTTTAAAGAAGCTGGATTAGGTAACATTGAAGGGCAATGCCTTAGTGTTCATGAACTATATACTCTAGGGGTGCTGAATATGTTGCTGGGAGTTCTGTAAGGAGTATTTTCCTTATAGGGCATATAAGAATCTAGCAAAGGAGAAGTGACAGCCTCCTGTTTCTGTAGGAATTAAGTCCCCCTCCCCCAGCTTCCGATATTTTGAAGCCGCTTTTCTGGTTACAATTATTATTTCATCATTAGATGACTAATGTATTTGTTGACAATGCAGGGAAATATGTTTCAGGTACGTGTAGTTTTACTAAAATTTCAGTATGAAAGTGTCTTTTTAAAATGTCTGTCCTCAAAATGTTTGGTGACTATTTCAAGCATTCTGATAGGCTTATTTATATTGCAGAGGTGTTGTCATTAAGAAGTGTGAAAGACCAAGTTCCTTACCTAACGAAAGTTCACGAATTAAGGGGTAAATTTAGATGTGCTCAAACAGGCGATCCCAAGAAATGTCAGTAGGTGGTTTGCTGAGAGGTCAGGCCTTAGAATGTGGTATTTGGGAAGACTCTGCAGAAAACTCTGCAATGCTTGTTTTTTTGTGTATGGGTGTGTGTGGGTTTTGGTAATGTGTTTCTTTTGTTGTTGTTTTTATTTTCTGTCTCTTTTTGTTAGGTTGGGTAAAATTGGTGCATTGGATTGAAAAATGTAGTACTTTCTTTACTTGGCAAAGTGTTCTGGCACAGATGGGGCGGAAGTTTAGGTTACTGTTAGTTGTGGCATAATATGCTGGAGAATATAAGGTTGGTCATCTTTTAATTTTAAATATGCTGATCCTTGTCTTTGCTGGTTGCTGATTGATCATGTCTTTTGAAAACAACATTACCTATTTCTTTGCCCAAGCAAGGGGAATTAGATTAATAGGGATAGGGAGGGCCCACTTCTTAAAAATTCTATTAGCTGTTTCATGAAAGAAAGCCATTGTCTAAATCAGGCTTCTCTGAATCTACTTTTGGAGGGGAGAATTTAAAAATTACAAGGTCTGACTAGATCAAGAGGGCTGTACAGATATATGTGATAATCTGAACTCACCCCCTACATCAGCTATATGAATGCTTTTAACTAGTACAAACAGTTTAGACTCAAGTTAGTTCTGTGTTTCTTGTTGGGTTGTTTGGTGGGTTTTTTGGCCGAGAACAAACTTAGTGTTGAAAAGCTGCTTTCATGCCTGTGTCAGCTTTAGTAGAGTTGATTAGAAATCATACATTAGTATTACTCTTTTCTATATAAGAAACGGTTATACTAATATGAGAAGAATTTGGCAAGACTAGTATTTTGTAAAGTGACTTTCCTGTTAAGAATGTATTTCCTCTTTAATCTGAAATACAATCACATAATTTTGTAACCCTTTCAAAGGGGGGGGGGCATGTTGAGTTATATTTATCATTAGTAACAGAAACTGGAGAGCTGGTGTTTTTCATGCTTGGTTATATTCCTGACTAGAGGGACAGACCAGCAGCGAGGGTCTGTGGGGTCACAGTAGGAAAATCAAGTAGGGCCATGCATCAGATATACGGAATGCATGAAAAACACACTGAGCCAGTGGGATGTTACTACCAGTCCTTGGCACCTTATTTGTGAAAGTTAATAGCTGATATAGATGTGCAGAGAAAGCTACTGTTGAAGTGTGGGAAGTCTCCTATATGAAGACAGTTAGAAAAAGACAATGATGAGTAGTATCTGTGCAGTGGTAGGAATGTTTCTCATTCTAGAACATGAGAGGGGGAGGAAGAGCAGTTTCTCTTCATGTTCAAAACTTAGTGAAACTTCTTTACAGGTTGGCCTGTGGAGTTCTTGGTTACAGTCAAATAGAGATCTTTCAAAATCTTTTTAAGTGTCTTTAGTTAAATTAGGTGAATTTTCCTGTTTTCTTGGAGGAAAGCTCATCACTTTAAATGTATTCCTTAATGCATAATTAATCTCCAAATATTAAGGAATAAATGTGTTTATCATGGGGTTTTTGTTTGTTTTTCTGCATTACTTGTAATACATAGTCTAGAATACTTCTGGAGACCGAGGGTATAAGAAAACTGATCCAGAAAGGCAGAGTTGGTCTTCTCTGAGTACCCTCCTGTGGTACACTGAATGACTTGTTTTTAACATACACTATGAAAACGAATGGAAGTAAATGTTTGCAACAAATGTTCTTGAAGCACACTAAAGATACAGTAGATCTTAAAATAAAGAGGAATATTTGGTTAGTTCAAACAAAAGACAGTCATAATTTCTAGGCTGGTTTTTATATCCATTGCAATTGCAGTCAGCACAGAGATTGTAAGCAATTTATTTCTTGTTTCTGTTAATGAACTGCCTCCTATCAAACACCTACTGAGTAGTGGCATGAAACTACTACTCAATGATTTGCTGATAATTTTACAGTTAGCCGTACCTTGCATAGAAAACGAAGTAATTAAGTGAAAAGAGGCATGCAGGTGAGAAGTTGGTATTAATTACAACTACAAAGACAAATTAGTTTTTAGTAGTTGAGCTGATGTGGACATCACCAGAGTGCTGCAGTCTCATTTGACTTCTCGAATGCAGATGTGACCATGCAAGTGAACTTGGTGGCTGTGTTTTGTATGAAGTTCTTCCTCCGTATTGTCAAGAGTCACAGAGATCTCAAACCAGCAAGGAAGGCCCAGAAACCATAATACCGTAGATAAAGACATAGGTAACGCTTCAGATGTGATATAGCAGCAGATGCTCTTGCTGTTCTGAAGTGTAGTTGAATGTAGAATATGATCAAGGGCATTATTCCCCTTCAAGTAAAGGGAAAGGGTATTGCTGCTGCCATTCCCTTGGTTTGGTAGCTGTTGTGTCTGCTCTGTGTCAAGCGTTTTGTGACAACTGATGTACCCTGGAGAGAGACAGGGACAGAAAGAGTATATTTGGTGATATACTATGGGATTTTGTTTTCTCTCAAACCAAGTTAAAGTGAGATCCTTAAAACATTGCAGTGAAACTCTGTTAACAGACTAAGCTGCAGATGGTTTTGATGCACTATAGGTAAAGATAGCTAAATAATGCTTTCAAAATGGGATGTAGGGTTTTTTTCACGCTGGTTTTTTTCTTCCCTGTAAATTCACAGGGGAAAAATCCACACAAAACAAAAGAGGAAATGAGGGAGAATGAAACTAGATACACAAAATATGCTCATATGCAAATGGAACACGTTTTCTTCAAATATGTTTCAGCTAAAGTAATCTTAGTATTTTGTACTTGTAATAATCATGGATTAGGAATTTTTAGAGAGAGGTTTGTTGATTGGGATTTAAAATTTTTTTTTCTTGTGTTTTAAATTTTTTTTTCTCCTCTAAGTTCAATGCTGCAGCTTTAAATAGCATGACTGCCCGATGTCCCCTCACGAAGAATAACAGCAGCTCTTAAAGGGACACTGTCAGTGTGAACCTCTGTCTCTCCCTTGCTCTCTGATACCTCTGACTTTTTAACTTTACTGTCATAATTTTTAAAAAAATATATTCTGGTACATTTTTTAGTAACTCTTTAGAGTGTTTTTCTAATTCCTGTCTAAAGATAATTATCAAGAGCCTCTTTGGTAAGTGAGACACAAAAATATATGTAGAAACACAGCAGAATGAAGACCGAAGTAATTGTTACTTTATCCCTTGAATAAAAGTTACTTAGTTGAATACAGAAATATTGAAATGCAGGGCAGGATGAGACCTGAAAAGATCACATTTTATCTATTCTATCACCTCACAAAAAACCCCAAACCAAACTCATGAGACAGATTTTTGTCTAACCTGTTCTTTAATATGTTTAAGTAAGCATAATACGCAATAACGATGCACAAAGAATGACTGACAGCCATCTGTTCTTCATATATTGAAGAATAATTTATCTACTTCTCTCTCTTCTGTTCTTCTCCTTTTTGTCTTTAGAGTAAGCAGACCCACATTATCCATGTACTGTCAAATATATTAAGGAGATAGCAGATGATACAAAAATCTGAGATTTTGTAGCTATTAAATACTATTCAGATAATTTATCTATCTCTTCCTCTTCTGTTCTTTCCCCTTTCTCGCAGCTGATGTTCTTCCTAAAGCATATCTCCCTCAGAGGAATCCTGTGCTCACACGGAAAGGATTATCTGAGCCAAGACCCTTCATTGTCCTCAATCTGAAATTTCCATTTTCATTTACAAAATGTTATGGTTCATCTGTCCATCTGCAGTGAACACTGTCATCAGCATCAGTGTCACTGATGCATGTTTGCCAGCTTGGGTTTGCAGGGAGACTGCAAGAAAAACTCGGTGTGAACTGTCCAATTCTCTTAACCTCATTACTAGAAATTATTTGAACAGGTCTATCCTTTTTAAAATGGGAGCGTTCTGGTTTAGTTTTGTTTTTTTTTTTTAAAGGAATGAAATGAAACTTCAGTATAGGTGTCTCTCATAGCACACAGTTGACTGAAAGTACTGTGTCTTTGAAAGAGCTGTGTTGGACTGTTAAACACAAAGCAAACCTTGGTTTGTCATGTGTGTTCAGTAGTTATCAATACTAGTCCATAATGTTTGTAAAGGCAAATAAAAGCACTCTCTGACCTGGGCCATATTGAAAGATTGCTTTGCTGTCTGATCACTGGTCCATAGTATATGATACGTTTCAACATGGCTTTGTGAATAGAGACATCATCTACTTAATTTAGAAAATGTTGTAATAAACTGCTGTTCTTCTGATACCTGTTAAAAATTGACAGATTTTGACTACTGAAAGCTCTTCATTCTTGATTCCAATATAATAGCTAATAAGCAAGCAGTAATAAAATGCAATTTTGGCCTTAATTGGAAATGTGTGGAAGGAGGAGAATCAATATTTACTAACGGAACAAGGGAGGAAAAGGATCTGTAGGAAAAAAAGTATTTCAGTGCTTTTTTGTAAGAGCTATGCAAACAATGAAGGAATAAAAACTATTTAGAGAACTACTTGACATTAATTTTTTACCTCTCCCATCTTTTCGTTAATGAGTTAAGGCACTCAAAATCTGGAACTTATTCAAGTTGCAACATGTTTCTGTGATCTTAAAGTTATTTCATGTTTGTACAGTTTTAGACACTCATCTTGCAAATATTTGTGGAAATGGGGGAGATATGAGTACGATAGGACACCTATTAAACTTAGTGTGATTATTATGCAAAAGGCTTCTTGTACATGAATATTTGTTTGCAGCATTTCTAGGTCTTGATTCTCTTACTGTAGTCTGTAATGAGAGGAGACTTGAGTTATACAATAGCAATTTACCATGCTGTGGCTGAAAAATAGCAAATAACCCTTGATATCTACAAACTGTAGAGGAGTAGGGCTGCTTTTGCATTTCACACTTGTAAAAAATGCTTGCAATTTGCTACTGTATTCTGTGAGCAAGTTTAAAATGTTAGTCAGAACTCAACTGTTTTCTTTCTTTCTTCCCCCTCCGACTTTTCCTCCTTTCCAGTGATTTTTTTGAACGCACCATTCTGTGCAACAGCCTTGTGTGGAGCTGTGCTGTCACAGGTAAACCAGGACTCACATATCAGGAAGCTCTGGAATCAGAGAAGAAAGCCAGACATAATCTTCAAAGTTTTCCAGAGGCACTCATCATTCCAGTTCTCTACTTGGCCACCCTTACCCATCGCACCCGACTTCATGAGATCTGTGATGAAATCTTTGCTTATGTCAAGGATCGGTATTTTGTTGATGAAACAGTGGAAGTACTTAGAAATAATGGTGCAAGGTAGGTACATTTAAAAAATAAATACTTCTTTTTGTTTGGTGTTGGTGGGGTTTGTGTGTGGATTTTTGAACCCCAAACCGAGTGTAAATGAACTCCATCAAACAAATACATCCAAGTGAGGTGTGCTGCTTAAGCTGGTGATACTGTAACTGCGCTTTCCTACTTTAGTTAAGAGCAGGATTGTGTTGCTGTGCTTGATACCTCCCCTTAGCTTTGAGGCAGCTGTGGAGATATGGCAGTGCTCTCAGGTCTCGTCACTGCATGTTTTTTGGTCTGGTGTGGTGGATTTGCAAAGGAATGTTGTTTTTTCGGTGTGAGAAAGGTGGGTTGTTTGTGGAATAAGATTTAATGAGAAATTAGGGGAAGCTATGAATTAAAAAAAAACACCCTAAGTTTTGATGAATCATTCAGAATTAATGGCCAAACTACTGAAAGCCTAAAATAATTGATAAATGTTGGATTTTTCCTTTTTAGGTAGTGCAAAAATTGTGATTGCATTATCAGCGAAGTTGGGAATTAATTGTATAATGTTTATAATAGTTATCTGGAATTTAGGCTGATAGGGGTTTCTTTTCACTCAGAGTTAGTGTTATGCTTACTTTTATACTGATGTAGTTATTGCAAATGTTTTTATTGTCATCTTGGACTGACTAAAAACTTGGAAGAATTTTGAGCTTCAGATGCGTTCTTTCTCCTATTGTTGGTACATATGCTCTATAGTATAAATAAGCTTGAGTCTTTCTTTAAAGCAGCTTCTAGGAGAAGTCTAGAAGAGGTCCATCTTTTGTCTAAATTAGTTTACAGTTTCACCTAATTGAGGTTTGAGATGTGAAAAAACATGCTCATCTTGGAACTACCTGCAGATTGGGTGCTAAAGCCTTTGTGGGTTCAGCTGTTGCTGCTGGGGTTTTTGTTGTTTGTAGGGTCATTTTATTTTGCTTTTCTTCAGGAGGTAGTTGACAGCTTACACTTCAGAGTAGAAGGGATTCCTGTGGGTAGTCTGATACTTAGTGCATAGTGTGGTGTTTGTTGGGTTGTAGGAGTGGGCTGGTTCAAAATGGTCGTAGGAGAACAGTTATTCTGTGTGAGTTTTTGTAGTGGCTGATCCAGATATTATTTATGGAAAATTTTGTACTACACCAGGAAGAAAAATCTTGATGCACTGCAAGAGATAAGTTGTAAGGAAATTGATATGGTTATGTACTTAAGTTCGGTGCTTAATAAAAAAGCCTTCTATCTCTTCACTGCTCTGTTCTTTTCAACCAATAAAGTCCCAGTCTGCAAAGCCAGGACAAGCATAACTTGAGTAGGGTTTACTGCCTTCTGTATGGAAAACCTGTATCCAAAGTTTCTTTCTCTCTTTCTCATCTTTATACTTGTCAAACGACTAGACAGAGGTTACCACTGATATTGCAGTCATTTTGCTTAGAGAATAAGGTGGTTGTTTTTCATTTGTTTATTTAGAAACATGAATATTATGAACTGTCAGTATAGTTCACGTTTTTCTTTTTATTTTGCTCAATGAAATGCCTTAGTATCTAGGTAGAAAACAGTTTCCAAAATAGTAGCAAAAAAAATTACTGTTCTTCTAAAAGTTTTTTCCCCTCAAGAATGACTCTTTCTATTACTTTTCTAAAATATTTGCATGTGTGCATCATGTCTTTCCAAAGATGTTTCCAAAGATAAAGTTGTGATATCCCCTTAAGAGAGTGCTGCAGTTTTTTTACCAGTCTTTAATTCAGCCTTTTTGGTTACTTGAACTTGTGTTGAGATAAAAACAAGATTGTTAGATCTGTATGTTCTGCTTTCACTGATCAGTACATGATTAGGATATAAGCTAAATTTCTCAAGCCTCTGAGATGGGCTGCATACCATTCAAAAGATTAAAGTTTCAAATAAAATGTATTTCCATCAAAGATGAGCCTGCTAGAGATTGTATGTTTTAAACTACATAAGTATAAATTGGTGTAAAATGAAGAATAAAAAACTTGCCTTAGCTGATTGTATATCGCTGATATTCTAGACAGAGGTATAGCAGGGAGTTAGTTTCGACCTTGAATACTAAATCCCAGAAACACTGCAAACAGCATGGTAATGTGGAGGGACTCCTATGCTTAGAGGTACATAATTAAAGAATACAAAGTGGGAGGAGATGAGGTGTAGTTATTTGTCTGCCAATTAACAGTTGACTTTGACCTCTATTTTGAAGTACTACATAGCAGATTAAGTGTACCAGCTCATGTAACTTGTACATAATACAGCTTTTCAGCAGAGCTGTTTGCACGCATTTGTCACTTGCAGCTAAATTTTTGGGATGTTTTCTAGAAAAAGTTATCACAGTCCATCTATATTGTAATAGCATCCTACAAGAACAACAGAATTTGGCAGATCATGAAAACACAGTTGTTTTGTGGTGTTGTAAATTCTTTCACAGCCTTTATATATGTAGTTTTTTGCACGTGTAACGTCAGCAGGATCGTTTGGTTTTCTGAGCTCTGTGCATCATTTAATGCCAGGCCTACTACATAATGGGTGTGTAACCAAGGCTTGCTCAAACAGTTTAAATATTGATATTTTATAACTCCTAACTTTGTATGTGTAATATTCTTGCAAGATAGAGTGCAGCTTTCTAGATTTTGAACAAAGTAAGTGTTCAAAAACAACACTGGAGCTTAAACACTAGAAGGCTTAGCATTTTGGCGTAACGTAAATATTTTTATCCTTAGGCGTATGAAGTTTTCTATAGTACTGCAAGAAATGACAGGTGATCTGCAAAGGGAGGACAAGTGCTTCATTCAAAGTTTAGGTAGATGTTGAGATTTTTGATTGTATGAAACCTGTCTGTTCCAGTTTTTGCAGTGTCTAATGCTCCATTACTTTTTCTTATGTCTCTTCTGGTTTCTAGCCTTTTGCTCTGCCGCTCAGTTTTGAATTTGGCTACTTCTGCCTTGTTACTGAGGTCTGGTAGGAGAAACTCAGGAAAGTTTGGGATATACTGTCCTCCTCTTGTTTTGGTATGTCTGGTGTCTCCAGCAACCCTTGTCAACCAGGAACAAATTGCAGAGAAGGACCCCACAGTCCTATCATGTGGCTTGTTCAGGTGGTCACTAAAAATTATGGGTGCATTTTGGTAATCTGTTTGAAGCAACAAGGAGATAATTCTGCTTGCTCTTTAACCCTTTCAAGTGATGTGTTGATTAAAAATGGCCATCTTGGTTTGTATGTGTCTGACTTTTCTGGCCAAACTAAGGCTGACTTCTCTCCGAAGTGGCAGCTGTGCTAAGCTTTCAAACACAAGATGCTTGGATTTCCAGTTAAAGAAACGTAAGAATTGCATAACAACGTTTTCCTAGTACTGCCTTCACAAAAGACAAAATTATTATTTGAAACATTGGTCAGAAACATATAGAATACAAAGAGAAAAATTACTTTTAAATTAAGTTTGAGTTGCTAAAGAATTGAAACCAGTTGACACTGTAAATATTGTCCATTAGAATGTCACACTGCAGTTTATGGAGAGTAGCTTATTGAAAAAGGCATGGAAATTATTTGAGATTTCGTTGGGGGGAGGATTAGAGCAATATTTCATGTTAACTGTGGTCAATTAAGATGTAAAATAAGCAGCTAATGTTTTAGCTCACACTTTATTGAAGGAAAGGAAAAATGTTGCTCACATTACTGGAATTGTTTCCTGTATTTAACATTCAGAACTGGAAGTTCAAGACCCATCATGTACTTGTGTTGGTCTTAAGATTTTCTGCAAGGAATGGCTGTCTCTTGCAGTAACCTGTCCATTTGTTGCTGTCTTAGTACTGTGTTTTATTAGTAGTACTTGAAACTTGTGAAATTGATTTTCAGCATCTTGACATCTGAGGACAGTTACCTGAATGCTGAAACTATGTGTTATGGAAGGCCTACCTAAAACAATAACCTCAGCTAATGCCTCAGACACACTTCAAAAAAAAAACCTCTTCAACAGCCTAACTTGCTCAGCATAGGACCTGTTCTTTTCTGCTTGAAGTCAGCAACATGCTTTTTGGGTTTTATAACTATTTTTATTTGTTGGAGGAAAAACTACATTTAAAGCCTGTGTAAACAACCTATTGTGATTTATCATCAGTATTCTGAGTCTGGGTGCTATCACAAGAAATAATGTCCATCTTTATTAGCATGTATAAGTGAGCAGTTTGATAATTAGTTAATTAAACTACAAGCTTTTGGTTTGACTTGAGCAGTGAGGAGATCTGACAACTCTACCCCCACTCATAAAAATAGCTTATGTGGTGATGTCTTCCCTTCCCCATGTGGAGGTTGGGGCACAACCAATTCCTGTCCATCAGTTAGTATGGCACTTAATTAAAATGTCAACCACTTACAGAGTGAAATAGATTGCTTAAAGGTCAGTGTGTAAGAAGGAAGAAAATCATGCAGAAAGGAATATTTTTTTTTCATTGAATTTGACCACTAGATGACACCACTGCAAAAGAATACTTGCCTAATGTCTGTGAGTAAGCAGCCCCAGAATGCTTTTAAAAACGAACCTACTTACAGAAGTAGATGATGATGCTCTGTTAGGAAGATGGCTGTATGTGATCATACATTTGAATAGGTTAACATCCTTTGTCTGCTTTGTCTGATCTGATGTTGACGATTGTCAGGCTGCAGGAAACAGACAATCACAGATCAAACTTTTTTTAAAACTCAACAATTGTTTGACTGGTGTCCCAGTGCTTTAGGAGTGTTCATTTAGGAGTGGATTATCCATTGCATTAGGCCAATTAAAAGATTTGCATACTGTTTTCAGCTCTGTAAGTCCTAACTGGGGCACAGGAAGCATGTTGCTGGTCATGGCTATAGCTGATAAGGAGCTAGGATGGTAGAAGCTAATCCTTGCAAGAGATAAAGTTATAGCTAATTTTCCAACTTTTTTATTCAAACTGGCAAGTTGCTTATATCTGTCTGTCTATATCTATCTATCTATATCTGTAGTTGTATTCTGAGCACTAGGATGAGTTATTATATAATAAGACCACTAGGTAGTAAGTGACAGTGTATTCCATGTTTAGACTAATGAGATACAGAGAATTTAAACTATAATTACTAATTGTTGTGTGGTTTTTTAGTGGTAATGCTTAAACGTAAATTCCTGTATACAAGGGAAGTTTACTACTTTATTTTGAAAGGTGAATTTGAATTCCAGAAAGTATCAAAACTAGTGTGGTGCCTGTGAAACAGCATCTCTGATAGTACGGGAGAGCAGCTTACCTATTCATAGAGCAAGTACAATATGCATTTTCTCAGCATAGCTGTTCAAGGATCAAACAACTTCTGGCCTGGAAAAATCACGTTTCAGGAATTCACTTTCCGCTGCCCTTAAATCCTTTGGGATATAAATGTAAATTTGTTGACTAATAAATATATTTGTATTTGACTAGTGGAAGCAATGGGATTATGATGTATGGGAAAGAACCTGCAACTCCTTTCTTACAGGTTGTTGAACAGCTGTTACAACAATTGGCACTGCCAGTCTCTGTTAACTCTCATTCTTGCACACTCTCTTTTTATAGCTATAAATTCAAAGGTAAAGGTTTGGGGTTTTTTTTAATTGTTTATTTGTTTTTAATCAGTACAGTGTTATGAACCAAAGCCTGGGCAGTCAAAATGATGCGTATACCAGTGTAGTACTGTCCTAATTCTGCAGGAGACAGCTGATACAGCTACTCAGTGCGTGCTGTTGTCCTAAGCAAAACCATGTTTCTTACTAGTTTCTTTGAAACATACAGTCTTAACTATAACTTGACAGACAAATGAAGATGCTAAAAGTCAAAAGCAGCAGCTCTTTCTATACTTAGAAGCCGTTATGTGCATAAAGCATGTCTCCTTGTTGTGTGCTTTTGTTTTGTGTGAGCATTAAACAGTACCAGTTAGCTTACTAAAAGATGTCACTTCAGATCTTGTCGCTCTTTTACCTCTTTAATTACTCTCAAGCGTACGAGAACTGTTAGGATGAGGATATGAGTGATTGCACTTATTTGACATTTGCTTCTTAAAAACTTACCAAATGCTAACAAAAAAGAATGATGCTATAGCTTTTTGGTACTTTTTGGCACTTTTTGGCACTTGCTACTACAGCTTCTTGTATAACTCTTCTGGGGGTTTCTGTATTCAACTAACTTTACATACTGTTAGAAAAAGTGTGCTTTTTAAATTCCGGCATTGGAAAAACTTTGCTTTCATCTGTGTGTCTTAAAAAGTTAATTTGCTTCTGACTCACTGATCATTGTGGGTTTTATTTTAAAAGCTGGCTTCTGAGTTTTGCAATGTTCACCCACTCTCCCATTTGAAACAGCCATGTGCCATCTAAGGGATGGTTTTTGTCTGCTTATTGTAAAACATACAGAGACACATTTACAACTCACCTGAGCCTTTGGGGTATCTTGTTTTTCTGGCTTGAAATGGGGACATCGGAGAGTACCGGACTATTCTTCCTGTCACAGTAATTAGTGCCAGCTAGGTCAAAAGCTGGTGTGCAGAATACTCATTTGAGGAGCTGTGAGAAGTGCTCCCTCCTCTCAGAGCCTCTCTAGTGCCTGCCTTGGTTGGATGTAAAGGCCTGCTTGGCATTTGGGAAGAACTTTCCTGGGAAACAAATGTGCCAAGAATTGCAGGGTCGAGTTGATCTCCTGTGATGGTCTGGGCCTGTTATGTAGTGGAGTGCAGATTGTGTTCTCTTCTTTAAACTGTGGTGTTGTACTTTTCCAGCAGCAGTAGATGGAGATACCTGGCCTGTTCTGCAACTCATAATAGCTTGTGTATGTATCTTTGAGTTGCTGAGCTGAATGAAAGAATTTGTTCTGGTTTGTTTCATTTGGAAGAGGGAGGGGAAGAGGCTGAGGAGTATCAGGGGGTGTGAGAGAAAACAGACTGGTGGTGTCACATCCTTCAGTTCCTGAGAGAAATGCAGTGGATGGAAGCTTGGCAAGAGTCAGAAGAACCCTGACCCTCTCACCATCAGGCAGAAGGGGGGGACCTAAAAGGTGAGGGTGAATGGAAACAGGTCCCTGCCCAGGGAGATAGGACAATTCCCTCTGGCCTTCCTTTCCTTTCCAAGTGCCCTTGCACAATATGTATGAGGCTCTGAAATATCAGGGCAGGCAGATAATAGTGGAGATGAAGTTCTGTCTTGGAGCTTGTCCAGAACACGTTAGTCAGCCAGATGGATCACAACTTAAGAGTGTTAAGAAAGAAAGAAGGGTGATTGTAGGTGACTCGTTTTGCAGGGAAACTGAGGGCCCCATATGCCAGCTGGACGCATTCCACAGGCAAGTCTGCTGACTCCTTGGGACCTGAGTAAGAGATGCTATCAGGAGACTCCTTGGACTAATTGAGCCCTGATTATTACTCACTTCTAGTTGTTGTGCAGGTTGGCAGTTAGAAGGTTGATGAGAGAAATCTTACGGCATTCAAAAAGAACTTCAGGGCACTAGGGCAACAGATTGAAGGAACAGGAGCACAGGTGATATCTTCCTCAATCCCTTCGGTAGCAGGGAAGAATACGTCCTTTCCTGCTGAAAGGAAAAGGAGAACCCATCTGATCAACATGTGGCTTAAAGGCCATCAGTGGAGTTTTGGCTTTTGTGATCATGGGGCAGTTTATATGGCACCAGGCCTGCTGGAGACAAGTGGGGTTTGCCTGTCTAAAAGTCCATGAGTTGGCAGGGATGATTGAGAAGGCTTAAAATTAGGTTTGAAGGAGGAAGGGATTAAGACCAGGCTTGGCAGAGGTGAGCCAGGGTGCAGCTTGCCAGTGTTGGGGATGAAATCAGTAGCCCAGCTGAAGTGCATCTGTATTATACTGACTCTGAGATGTGCGAGCCATGTGCATGCCCAAGTGGCATGTTGGAACACACAAAGGCTTATGGAGATGAGCCAGGGACTCCTTAGGTATTATAAGCCAAAAGGGAAACCACCAGAGAATTATCTCCAAGGAATTAAGGGTGCATTCCTCTAGGAAGGTGACAGAGCTGACAGCCCAACTGAAGGTGCCTTTGCATCACAGCACACAGCATGAGCAACAAACAGGTGGAGCTGGAAACCACTTTGCTGCTAGAAAGCTATGACCTTGTTGCCATTACTGAAACATGGTGGGACGAATGCCATCACTGGACTGTTACCATCGATGGCTACGGGCTATTCAGAAGAGATGGGAGGAGGAAAGGCAGGAGGGTTGCCCCCTACATCAAGATGTGGATTGAGTGTGAAGAGTTGTCTCTGAAGAGCAGCCATGAACAGGTTGAAAGCCTGTGGGTAAAAACCAGACACCGAGGCATCAAAAGGAAGCAAGTGGTTGGTGACTATTACAGGCTCCCTCATCAAGGGGAGCCTACTGACAAAGCGTTATTGCTTCAGTTAGAGGAGCCGTTGCATTCACAGGCTCTTGTCCTTCTTGGGAGCTTCAACCACCCTGACATCTGCTGGAAAAGTAGCTCAGCAGCCTGGCTGTGTAGGGGCCTGATGGTCAAACTAAAGGGAAAGAAGCAAATATACATACAGTTGAAGATAGGACTGACAGGTAACCTAGGAAGAGCAAGGCAAAGCTGGAATTGAATCTTGCAAGGGATGCAAGGAATAACAGGAAGGGCTTTAACACGTGTGTTAACCAGAAAAGGAAGGTCAAAGAGGCTGTAACCCCCTGAAAAACAGTGCTGGAAAACTGGTAACAATGGATGAGTAGAAGGCTGAGGTAATCAAAAACTTCTTTGCCTCAGTCTTCAGTGGCAGCCCCTCTTTCCCCACCTCTTAAGTAGACAGACAGCTCTTCATCCTCCTCTGCATTTATCTGTGGTCAGTGTTTGTGTCCTGCATATGCCCTAGTTCTCATCTGATCCCTCAAGTGAGCTGCTTAAAGTAGGTGACAATGACACAAGCCTACCCCGTGTTTCACATTGAGTTAGGGATTTTTGGGTTTGGGGTTTTTTTATAATGTATATTCTTTCATTTAGTTGTTTTGTCAGGTAGTTGAATTCAGTTTCATGACAATCAATATATGAAACTGATTGCCAGGGCTGCAAAAAAAAGCAAGCACCACATATGTGGCTGGAAAGAGGAGTGGCAAAGGAAGATCTCCCCATTTGACAGGAACTGTTAAGTGGTGGCTGCAGGTGCAGTTTGCTTTTGTATACCTTCAGCCTGCTTCTTCCTTAGAGTTCTGGGAGTGAAAAGGTTCGGTCACACCTTATTTTTCTGTTAGTTGTGTTAAACTGCTCTTCGAAGCACAGCCCAGAACTGTTTTTGCAGAAGGAGACTGAGTTGGGTTTCCTGAGAAACTGTCCTGTGCCACAGTCTGCAGTCCCTAGCCCTTGGATTGCTGGAGTGGGTTCTGTTCTTTTGTTTATGCAGCTGACCAGTCCTACCCAACATTCATGGAAATCAATGGAAATTCTCAGACTTTTACATTTGAGAGAGAAGATACACTTATATTAAAAAAAAAAAAAAATTACGTTCATGGTACCGCCTCTGGCTTTGTGTTGGAAACCTTTGGACTCCTGTGTTGTTCCTTGTTGTTTTGGTTTTTTTAAAAGAATGAAGATAAAATCATAAGGCTAAGCATTAATTTGAGCCCTTCTCATAACATAAGAGACCTCCAAGATCTTAGTTTCTGAGCCTAACAAAAAATAAATCTGTAAGCATGAGGCCATTATTTCAACAAGCCAGAAGACCCCACTGTTGGTAACAGCCTGGCAGGGCAGAAATAGGTAAGCAAAACTGTTTTAAGTAGTGCCATCTGAGCTAGAGTTGCTGGGACTGTTGTGTGCAGGTTCCTGATGATTCTATTCTCAATTTATTTTGAAAGCCTTTGGGATTCACTCAGTGTGACTGTAACCTTTATTGTAATTTGAAGAAAGTGCGTCCCGACTGATGGGGATATTTAGAGTGCCTATTTATGTACATTGATGCTGCTGACTTTTTAGATTGAGTTGCCCCCAAATCTTAGTTTATGGGGAATAACGAGCATGGTTTGACAAAAGCTGTGTAAAAGTCTTGAAGTATCTCTTTTTGAAAGTAATTCAAGTAGTAAGCTTTGTTTAAATGTCTTGCTTCAATTTTCAGCTGTGTTGTTTTATGTGCCTTGTAAATATAAAATAAGAGTTGTAGTGAGTGAACTCAGGGAATGATTAGGTTATTAAGAAGAGCAGACCTCTTGCACTAGAAACAGTATCTTTGCCCCTTAGTCCAGGGAGTTCCTGCTATTAGCCATGATGCGACTACAGGCTAAAAAAAGACCAAAAAAATCATTCATAGATTATTTCTTTAATGCCAGAAGAAACGGTTGCATCACTGTCTTTAATCTCCTGTCTATCAGTAAGCATTAAATTGCATCTTACTGTGCTTTTATTGCACCAGGTAATGTGTGTTTCACTTGATTCCTTCCCCAAAGGTTTCTGGTAATGATTTGAATGGCATAGAAGATGGAGTATCACTTCCTTTCTGGGATAGCTTAATCTGTTAGTCATTCTTCCTGCTGAAAAATAAAGGGGAAGGGGGCGGGGGGTGGAACGCAGCTGTATTGGGGGTTTTGCCTTGTACTGAATCAAGCGTACAGAATACGTAATTTCCATTCTTGGAGAAGGAGACGTGTTTCCCTGAGGATTAGGGGGCTGCTCGGTGGGTGAGCAGGTGGGCTCAGCGCTGGGAGGCCCGGCGGTGGCTCCGGGGCGGCTGCGGGCTCTTTGTCAGCGGCGCGCCGGGGCCGGCAGCCGCCCCCCCTGGCGGCGAGCGCCGGGGGCTCCCGCCGCTCTTCCTGTGCGGGTTAAAGGTGTGCCTGCCTCGGAATTGCGCTCGCTAGGGAATTTATTTTATCGTCTGAAACAAAACTGCTAATACTAAAAAGGCTTTTCGTGGGAGGTGGTCTTGGCTGGATTTGCAAAAACCCAGCCTGCGAACTTACATTCTGTCATGGAGTTGGCTCCATATTACTTAGTATGAAGGGGTGACACTGATGTTCCAAATATTGGAAAATTAAGTTACTAATAATAGACTTTTCTTAGGGGACTCAGAGTCTAGTGCTGGGCCAGACCTTAAAAAGCCTAGTTGGACTTGGATTAACTTCGTGAACAGTCACCAGGTTCTCCCTCCACTATACATGGATACTCTTGGTTCTTTATTCAGGGTACGTTTAGCTGTTTTACAGTGAACAGGCTTGGTCTCCACTGTATGGGAAGACATGTCTTCCAGCCCCAGACCTGCCAGCTTTGGAAATGAGATAGCCTGCATTGGAATGGCAGTGTGCCTGTGGCCAGTGAGAAGTCCAAGTTGGCTCAGGCTGCCTCTGCATGCAAGCAGCTCTGGTGTCCGCATGGATACTGTAGGCATTGGTCATATTATTGTCTTCAGGAGTATATAAGGATGTTAATAGTTTTGTATTGTTTTAATTAAATTATTTTCATATTTTTTTAATAACTTGCTGAAGTATCCTGGAGCTCCCTTCCTGTTACAGAGAGCAGCTGCAGGGTCTTAACTGCATTACTGATCCTTGATAATGTCACAAGAATACTACCTAGGATATTTTAATGTTATTATGTTATTTTAATTCTTTGGGGTTTTTTCTGGCTATCACCATCTTTTGTTTCCCCTTCCCCACCCCCAGCCTTTCCAGTGTGCACAAGTTTTGGGTAGTACTGTCTACTTGCAGAAAGATGTGTTTAAGAAATATTTTGACATTGCTTCCTTTTTACCAGTGTTCAGTTCAAATAGAAGAACATGTAGAATTTGTTTGTCATGGATTTCGTGAAATTTGTTTGTTTTTAGCCTAAGTGTGACACTACTAGTTCTAGTTCAAGACCAAGACCTGATGTATTCTTTATTTTATGTATCTCAAGTGGGAGTGCTTAGTGCCCAGAGAAGAAAATTATGTGTTCTTTTCCCCCATGCTTTGAGCTTTCAGTGGTAGAATGTGACAACATCCATTGACTACAGCAGTTAATTTTCATGAATCAGACAAGGCTTTTGGACATAAGCTAAAGAATAGGGACCATGGAATTCTGGAAGGGGGTGAAAGTTAGTGGTTAAGAACCAGCTATAGTACATTTACCCAGTATGAAGTGTTGATTAATTCTCCCTTTTATAACTAACATTCAGGATGGCAAAGGAATAGGCTTGTTTTGTCAATTGTGTGCATGCCAGATGGAGCCTTAATATGTGTCAGCAGATAAATGGGCCATTATTAAGATTAGATGCATAATGATCATTTCAGCCTTGTTTATTTAGGTCATCGACAGTAGTAGAAGATGATCTCTTACAAGTAAAAATTCTTCAGGATCTGAAAATCTTTTGCTTTTCTTAGACTGCTATGAAAATAATGTAGAAGTTTTGTTGTCTAGTTTTACGGTAACATAGTAACTTTTTATTTTACTTAAATGAGAACTGAAAAAAACGCCTCACAACTGCAAGTAACTTGATTTGTTTTCCTGAGAAGTGAAGCTGATAACTGTGTAAGCAGATGAATTTGTCCATTTATTGGATGGTACTTAGGAAATGAATATTTTACCTAGTATTTCAGTCCAAGGCTCTTTGTTACTTATTTAGTAGACAGCACAATGTTCAGTTATGTATATATTCTTAAAATAACATCTACCACAGTTGTAGGCTCCTTGTAGTAGTGAAAGACTTTTGCCATTAATAAATGTCTGTGTTTTATTTCAGGTTGCAGTGTAAGGTTTTGGAAGTCATAGCTCCAGCCCATCACAATGGAATGGCGAATGGCCACACCAGCAGTGCTGATGGGGACACAATTGTCATCAGCGACAGTGATGACTCAGAAACGCACAATAGCTCTGCACAAAATGGGTACATGATACTTGTACTGTATGTCATTCTGACTGGGTGGAAATGAGACTAAAGCCAGACGTGTCAGAGTCTAACTGAAACAAATTGCTTGATCTGAATGGATTGTGAGTGTTCAGACAGCTGAAGGTGGCAAGCTGAACCTTCAGAGATGCCGGTTATGCTAGCGCACCAGAAAACTGCATTATGAGAAATGGAATACCTACAGAATAATCATTGTTTATCTCTTTGCAATGACAGTGTTTTTGCTGAGTAATGGTGGAAGAGCTGTGTGCACCTCTTGGTAGTTCTCTGTTCTGGGAAATCTGTGCTGCTGTAGCAGAAAGTGCAGCAGGTTCTGCATCTCTGCAGCCCGGTATCACTTCACTTCCATCATGGGGCTCAGGGTTGAGATTACTTTATGACAGGAGGACATGCTTTCACTGGAACTCTCTGAAAAGTCTTCCCGGAGACTTCTTGTGTTTGTGTCCAAAAAACCAAAAACATACCAAGCTTTCTTCATTGTGCATGTGTCCATGTGAATGTGTCATTGTATTTGATGGATTTGGTTATGACCTTAGGTGCAGTGAAACTGTATGTCTTGTTTTGAGGAACTTTCTGAGGGCTGGATTAGCCTAATAACATTGAATAGGAGGGCTTCATGGCTGTAGCTGTGCTGTTTCGTTTGGAGTATCCCTTTACTGAACAGTAATTGAGCCTATCCTAGCAGTATAATGAGAAGAAAGACTTCTGTGCTTCATAGGCATGATGATGAAAAAGGAGTGTTTGAAGTGGGCCCTAATCTAGGATCTAGCAATATACAGACTTTGCATGAACTGTTACTGACTTTAAGATGTCAGGTGGATGCAGAAGTTAATCTTGTTGATTGCTTCATGATGAAGTCGTGTCCTGACATGCCTAGAATAACTAGGGAGGAGCTCCTCACTTGCCTAAGAAAGTAACATGGGATAAATAATTTTCAGATTTCTTTGCTGTCTCTTGAAGGCAGTATCTAAGTTGTTTGTGAAGATGTCCTACATATTTGAAAAATAAATGTATTTTTGGTATTCCAAAAGGTATGTGGCATTTGAAGGGAGGTTATTCTTGGAATTGGGCAAGCATGCACAGAGCTGACTGTACAATTGATCCTGTTACAGTGCTGTCACTTCCATGCATGCAGAGCTTGTGGTAAGACTAAGTCTTGCACTCCCAGTCAGTCTGTAGTTCTCCCCAGCTGATTAGTTATTTTGACAATGTAGAGAAGTGAAGGAAAATAATTTCTTTCTCTTAGAAGGGGAATTCTTGTGAGAATATAGAGGCTTTTGAAGCAGTATTCTGTGACATACCTAACTAACATTTATGCTGCAAGGTAAATTGCAAACCTCTTGTGGCTTTAAAATGCTTATTGTAACTTTAAAGTGAGTCTGTTTATAACAAAAGTGAGAGTGTAGTAACAGTTACTTTCTAGATATATTCCGGGAATATGCAGACTTGAAAAGTACTGTTTGCTGTATGTGTAAAACCCATCTGTAAGTAAAGCGTTGTTGTAAATTTTTGTATGCTGGCATGTAAGATTCTTTATACCATTGCTCATAACAATAAGAAATCCCACTGAACTGAATGACATTGTTTTGCAACCCTAATCTTTCAGAGACTATATTTTGCTGTTTGTGGAGAAACTTGCATGTGGGGAGTATGGATGTTAGTCACCTTGGGACCAATGTCAAGTTGATATGTGCAGGACAGTTCTGCCTCAGCCTGCACACACATCTCCAGGTTTTGAGACCCAGCCTTTGTGCAAAGCTGCAGTGCTGTTAAACAATGGTATAGCAGATGCTCAGAGTGTTTGTGAGGGAGGGGGAGGGGAGCACAGCACAGATTGATGGGCCATCTGCAAATATTTTTCCTAAAGAATCTGTAAGGCTAGAGAATCTTAACTGAAAATAGATGTCATTAGAGATCCCAGCCTTTCTGTGACCCTACTCCCGTCTATGTGGGGCAGAAATAGCCGTGTAGTCTATACAAATGTTCCTGCTGACCTTTTCTATTGTGTTCTGCAGTAAAAGTTGGGGTGGTACAGGGAGAAAAGCTATGATGCTCTTACTTTCCCTCAGAAAAACAGGCTGCTTTCTAAGGCCTGAGTTACAAAGCAAAAGGTAACAATCTTCTAAATTAAAACATTTATACTATGCCCTGGGCGCTTCTGGTACTGTAGCTTAGTGGTCACATGGAATAGCAGAATTCACACCTTAAACTGCTAGACTTTTAAAGGTAAGGTTGAATTCTTGTGTTGGCTTTAGCCCTCAGCAGCAGCCTGGAGGTTGAGGGGGCTTTTGCTGCCAAATGCCTGCAATTCAGCTGCAACTTAATTATTCATGGCATTCCTTTTGCCAGGGCTATGAGTGGTGTGAATCATCAAGCATCATCAGAAATACTAGAAAAAAAATATTCTTGGTTTGCTGGCTTGTTTACGGCAGTAAATTTGGATGTTTGTTCAATTTGAATTGAAGATTAATTTTTTGGAAGGGTTAGTTGTTTCTGCAAATTTTGGGATATAAGAGGTAACAGTTTTTGGAAATAATGTCAGTGGAACCTTACCATCCAGGCCTTTTAGCATCTTCAAATGAGTTATTTAACTTTATTTGGAGAAAATGATGAACTGCATATGTCAAATGTGTGTATAGCTTGTCATTAAAGCTGTACAGTATCTTCAGTACAGTATCACTTTCTTCATTTCTTATCTTTCCCTTCTTCCTCTGTCATTCTTCCATTGCTTGAATCCAAGAATAATGATGATGGGTAGTCCTCTTTATATTATAAGGAAAGACCAAAGTACTTGGATCAAAGGCACCTTAAAATTTTCCCCAAAAAGTAAAAAGTCAAGATTTTGTTGCAGAGTGCTGCTGTCTTGTCCCTAGAGTGTTGTTCTGAACAGTCTTCAGATTGCTGTGTTTTGTTGTTGAAATTTTATTTAAGTTCCAGAAAATATTTGCAATTCCAAATGGGCAGTTGCTATTATTGCTCAGTACAGAGTTGCTTGTCAGTGGCAACCTTCAAAGATGTGCAGAGGCAGCCTTGCAATGGGGATCAGTTTACTGACAGGTTACCTCTGAGTAGGGCTTGCACTGGAGCATGATGAGACCGTAAATGATTGTGTTACTTAACTAGCATTCTTAAGGGAGTCTTTTCCTTTCCCAAATTCAGTCAAGGAGAAGAAGAAAAGCCACTGCCTTTTTCTGAAGTGGGACAGCAGTAATTTTAGCACTTCAGGACAGCATTCCAGATCCTCTAACTCTCAGTATTTTTTGGTGCAATTTTACTACTTCTCCTAATACAGTGAGATACAGGTAGCTGTGGCAAGGCTGAGACCAGATGGTGTAGATAGGTGTCCTGGACAAGGTAATTGAGAGGACAAGGTTGAAGGAGCAGATTTGTTTAGCCTGGAGAAAAGGAGGCTCAAGGGGTACCTTAGCACTCCCTACAACCACCTGAAATGAGAGTGTAGTGAGGTGGAGGTTGATCACTTCTCCCGGGTAGCAAGTGACAGGATTAGAGGAAATGGCCTCAAATTGTGCCAGGGGAGGTTTATATTGGATAATAGGAAAAATTTCTCCACTGAAACATCAGGCATTGGAATAAGCTGCCCAGGGATGTCATGAAATTGCCATCCCTGGAAGTGTTCAGAATGTCATGTGGATGTGGCACTTGAAAATGTGGTTTAGTGATGTGCACAGTGGTGCCAGGTTGGTAGCTGGACTCAATCTTAGAGGCCTTTGTCAACCTTAACGATTCTATGGTTCTGAGGTCTCCGAAGTTACTTGGTACTGCTCCCTTATGCAGAATGTAGCATAGCAGTAGTGTAAGAAGAAATGTATGTGCTGGTCATGTGGTCACCATGCCAAAGTAATTGAAGGCTTGATGAGATTATTACCTGTCAGTGGTTCAGTATAACCTTATTAAAAATGCAGGATTCTGACACAAGTACTAGCCACGTTCAGTTGAGTGCAGTAGAAACAAGAATATATGTGAGTCAGTGGCGGGTTTTACTAAATTACGAAATACTCTATGTTTTTTCCTCTGGATTTGGTTGTGTGTCAGAGCTGTACTGTAAAGATTTTTGTAAGGGATCTCTGCTCTGAAATGGGTCTGACCCTTGCTAACTCTAATGAGTTTTATATAATGCTTTACAAAGTAAAATACTACCAAAAATAATAGTAGTTACACACCAAAGCTGCTAGATAATCTATATAATTTTTAAAGCTCTTTATGTGTATTGAATGACCTTTTTTTTCCTGTTTTGCACTAAGCAAGATTTTTATCATAAATTTGGAGGAGGATATCAGGAATATATTTACTTCTCGGGACAACAACTGGAAGCTCAGAAACTAAGCAGAAAAAATGTAGTGTGTTTTGAAATTATGTTTGGACCATTATATATGATCCACTGAAGTTGAAAAAGATTTACTTAAACTAAGAAGTAAAGATTAATGATGAAAAGTTGAAAATTTGATTACTCTTTGGGCCCTGAATTTGATTGCAGACAGTATTGAAGCTTAGAATCTGTTCAAAATGTATAAATAAGCTAATATACTTTTTGGTTTAATGTTGGTACTCTGATGCCTTTTCTTTTGTATCTGAACATTATCTGTTTGGGTCATTCTTCAGCTTGCTAGACTGAAGGACTGGAAACGCAGTGATGTGTGATGAGGTGCAAGTTTGTCTTTCTGTCCAGAAATTCCTAGGGACAGCCTTCATTACTTTAGCTTTCCTGTCTTGACACTGAAGATGGTCATGGAAGACCAAATCATGGTATGGCCAGAATATGAAAGCTCTTTTAACAAACTTACATAGAGATGTTAAAATCTTGCCAGTGGGTATACTGGATTACAGTTGATCTCTGTTTTGCTAATATGAATAGCTGGGTGGGCTTTTTGCTGTTACATTTCTTAAACTGTGTTTGGTCTGAGTGACTCAGTTTTAGACTTCAACTGCTTTGTGCATGGTGTATCAGGCAAGACAGTGCATGCATGTCACAGCACTTATCTGTAGGTCTGATAGATGTATTGCTGTTTCCAAGTCTGTCTTCTTTTTTTGTCAGGCCATTTATTATTAACTATGTTGATAATTTAGTCATTATAAACTATTTTTCTTGAGAACTTTGCAAATTCTTCTCATGTGAAATGACACTAATGGTGAATAAGTACTGTTTCATTTAATCTGTATTAATTAATATATTTATTAGACATTAGAATGTTAACATTTCTTATATTTCTCTTTCAGAGAATTAGTGGGGAAAGACAAAAATTGTAGCAAATTTTATTTTCAGCAGCATTGCAAAGTACAGTTCTCAACATCTTGTGCATGTTTTTCACAAGGCTAAAGAGCAGCAAGTGATGTACTGTTTTGTTTTGTCACAAACTCCACCTGAAAGCATTTTGTAAATGCTGGAAAGGGCTGACAATGATGAAATGCATGGTTTTAAACCTCCTGGTTCATTTGCATAGCTGCTTCAATTTTCCTTCTTGGTGAAATAAGATGATGACTGAATTCTTCCTGATAAAGCAGTACAACTCTTGATTACAAATTGTCACCTCAGGAGAAGTTAGTTCTGTTGTTTAATGCCAAAATGCAACATTATTTAAATAAAGTCTTATTTAGCTCTGTTCATTAAGTCTGTCCATAAATACACTACTCTTCTTAAAGTATATTGTCTGGCAAAACCCTTCTCTTTCTTGTAAAGGAGTAAATTTTGGTAGCACATCAGACTTGGGTGTTACCCACCTAGGAAGAGGTATAACAAAACAGTTGTTGTTATGTTAAAACTGAAGAAATATTTTCCATGAGGGGGGAAAAATGTAGTTCTCTGTAGAAATACCTGTAAAAGGGAAGTGCACTTTGGATAATAAAGCATGTAACCTGATAAACATTTATTTTGAAGTGTAGATATCTTGCCTTATGAATTCTGTTATTTGATGTTGTTGGTGAAGTGTTATTTTGGACTACTATATTTTAGGTGGGTTTTATTTGTTTTGTAATGCAATTGGGAGATCAAGGGCTACTGCCTTTATTGATTTTATTTATTTCTGTCTTTTGGACTCCTTTCTCATCATCCTTTTCTCCTTTTTCCTGTTGCCATCATGAGTACTGAGAGTATTAAGGAGACAATTTTCTGAACTATAGGGATGTATCCTTACTTATGTCTCTCTCTCTCTTTCCTCCTTCCCTTATCTCCCGTTTCCTTGCTAAGAAAACATCCTGCATTATTCTTCCTGTTCCTTGCAGGAACTGGATTTGATGCAGATTTAAATACACTAGCAGAAAAGTTGGCACAAATTAATAGGCCCTCTTTGGTATCGTTGGAAGTTACAAGCTGAGTATTTTCAAGCGGTCCATTGTGTAGGCATATAAATATATTAAATGTATAAAATACGAAGCTGATGATATGTAAATGTAAACTTTTAATTTTTAAATTTTTTTTCCTAGGGAGAAGAAAGCCATAATTGATCCTTCTTTGTTCAAATACAAAGTCCAACCTATTAAAAAACACTTATATGAACCTGTTATTGTTAAAGCATCTCAACTAAGGTAAAAATTAGTATGTGGAAGTTAAAATTGTGCCTTGTAACTGTGAGTTGTGTGAGATGTTTTTGATATGAAATGGCATTTTAAAACAATGTTAGAGCTGTAATTAAAACCATGGGAACAAAATACTGTAATACAGACCTTCTGTGTCAAGGTTTCCAAGCATTGCTAGCATTAACACAGGTACCAGCCCCTAGCAAGTCTCTGCTTTCACTGGCACCCAGATGGGACATGCTGTTGTTGTCTGCGAAAATCGGATTGATTACCAAGTGTGCAGGAAGCCAATAATTACACACTCGAGAGACACCAGTTATTTATTTCAGAGATGCACAAGCCTAGGTGATCAGTGGTATTCCATAAATCAAGCACATTTTAAAATGCAAAATAATTAGTGTTCATTGGCTACAAGTTACATAGTTCTTTCACTAATTAGTATTCTATTTTCTATCGGTTAATGATTCCAATTAATTGATTAATTACTGCTGCTTATGGTAATTAGTCCGCATGCTCAGTCTTTCCCTTTTGAGTCAGGGCGTTTCTTGTGTCAGTTTCTTGTGTCCTGAGTCAATGGCTGCAGATTTCCCCCTGCGGAATTTGCCTTTTACCCAGTTGGAGCTGATTCAGTACAGTTGCTTGATTGGGTTTCCTTACCTTGGGAATTCTGCTAGGTGTCTTTGTGACCCCTAAATTCTGCATTCTTTGTGTCCACTGTCAGTGGGCATTCTTCTTCCCAAGCTTTGTTAATCTCCCCCCAGGTCTGAGACCACTGAAGCATGTCCAGCGCTAAACCTTAACAAGGCAATTCTACCAACAAATAATTTATTTTTCTAACACCTGGACATGACTTACAGTAGCTAACAACCAAGCTCTCTCTTTCGTGCATTAAATTTCCCTTTGTGTTGATAAGGTTCGAAAGAATACGAAGATGAAACATCAAAGAACATCCTTCTTAAGAAAAATCTTATATATTCTATATATAATTATATAAATATTCTGTACTCTATAGTATTTTGCAACACTGTGACTTCTGATACCTTGGCTACTGTTGTGACTGATGGCGTAGATGGAAAAGTTTTGAGAACTCTAGTAATAATAATAATAATGAACTATTGGCATTGTAAGCACTCTGGTAGCATTGCTGGTTTGGAATGTTGGAGCAGACATTGGCAGTCAGATTGGTTTAAAATAGAAAGGTGTAGAGGTTTCGCTTCTTAAATAACAAATATGTCTCAAATTCAGTTAGGATATATGTTTAGAGTAGATTGTGCATCAAAACTTTATATAAACTGGATGCTGAAAACAAACTTTAGTTTGTGTGATTACAAGTCATTTAGTTCCAGCACAAATCAGGATTTGTTTTTTCATTAACTACTCCTGTTTAGTGAAGTTTTTTCCTTCCCATGAATAATGTGAGTTCCCTGGGATGCCAGGAGCCAGCAGAGAGCTCGCTGTCCTGTAGAAAGAAGTGGCATAGCTTGACGGAGAAGGGCGTGAATTCACCTTGTCACTTGTTGGCTTGCCTCCCTGCTTGAGAGATGTGAATGCTGCTTTCCTGCTGTCCCTGTTTGTTTGTCCTCCCTCTCTTCTGGAACAATCAGACTTGGGTTTTATTTAGGAATTTTAAGAAGTATTTGGATGATCTACCATGGATCAAAAGGATGTTTATAAAAGAGGACATAACAGAATCTTCAAAATAAAAATTGCAGATGCACAAGCCAACTGTTAATGTACTGCTTGGGTTTTGTTTTGTTTTATTTGTAAGGAAAATTTTAATTCAGTTGGGGTTTCAAAGAATGGTTGTTAATTACACTGGTAAGGGTGTTTTTTATAATTAAGAAAATAAGAAAAGGATCAATCATATGATCTATCACATGTGTTCTTGCACATACTTTTGGCTGTACTTAAACACTAATTAAAGATATTAGTTGATAATACTACATTTCTTTCCTAATACAGCCGGAGGAAACATCTCTTTTCTCGTGATAGACTTAAACTTTTTCTGAAGCAACACTGTGAACCACATGATGGAGTAATTAAAGCTAAGGTAAGCAAGAAGAAATAACTTATTGGATAGAATATTGACACTATTTAGTATTTTTTGCCCTTCTCTACTAGCTGCTCAGAGCTCCTTTTTAAAACTACATCAGATTTAGCTTTTTGTAAGTATAATATGCTTTTCCAAAATAAAAGGTGAATGGTTCAACTTTTTGTTCAAAACCGGGTTTTTAACTTCTGCTTGTAAACAAGATAGTAATTTTTCTGGACATGAAGCATAATTCTTAAATTTTTTCTTTGGCTACTAGTTTAAAATAGTCCCCAAAGTAAAAAAAGAGCATTTACCTAGAAAAATTGTTTTTCTTAAAACATAATATACTTTTGATTAGTCTAGCACATGAATTGTTTTCATTCTTCAAGGTATACAGCTGATATTTCTAAGTCAAATAAAAATGAACTGTTTCTGCATTGGTACAGTCAACCAATATTATTCTGTTCTAATGCTTTTAACTGGAAAATGTTTTGTAATAGATTGAATTCAGTCTCCAGATCTTCAGTGAGACAAGTACCAGAGTTTAGGTGGCTGGAAGGGGTTTTTGATAAGGCCTTGGATGATGACTATGCATGTTTTTGTAATCTTGGATATATGGTGATACTTGGTACAACTCACACTAAAGTTCACATCTTAGTGGGCCCCAGAGGACTGAGAATTTGAGCAGCTTTTCCCACAAGGCAGCAATTGCCCTTGCCTTGCTTGCTGTACCACAAGGGATCCTGGATTCCTTCACTGTGTATTGCAGCCTCGACCCTGAAATCCTTGCTATCTTCTTGTTTTTAGAAAGTAGCGGGGTTTTTTATTGTGTCTGTTATTTTCTCATACAGCTGTGTAACTGCTCATTCTGCACAGGAAGGCTCAGAGAGATGAGAGTCAGTGAGAGTCTTGCCTCTGAAAGTTATGGAAAACAACAAAGGCAATGAATTTCTAAATAAATTTATAACTCTGGAGTCTACCTCTTCTAAAGAAATGGAAATAGAAGAAAATAGAGCTGAAATGGATAAACCACCCCATTCCTTGAGCTTGTTAATGGTCATTTTGACCCAGCTGACTGTACCACATTAAGGACTAGTGATCTGTTAGTGAAGCTTTCTGAAGCCTCAGGAAAATTGTTGCATTCTGTATATGCGTCATCTTGTCTTTATTTGGGCTTTCTGTGGAGTCTCTTATTGTCCTCTTGCTGATTGTCTTGCATTTCAGTTATGTGAACGTGTCCTGTTCGGAATGTCTCCTTTGTATTCTCATCTGTATTGTCCAATAAAGGCAGATTTCCTGAAGTCATCAGGTTGAGAAAGTAGACTTGAAAACAAACTTTGACAATTTGGAAAAATCTTCCTCCAGAAAAAAAGTACCTGTGTAATAGAGAATTATGTAATTCTTCCATAAGTTAAGTTTCTGCTTTTATCTGTCAAAATTTATTCTTGACACACTTCAGTAACTTGCTAGGAAGACACTGTCCCCCTGTGTTTGCTAAAAGGCATATAAAGAAACAACATGTTACCAAATGAAGCCAAATTCTAGTTTCAGATGTGTGCTGCATACATTATTATCATTACCCACTTGGTAGATTAACTCTTCACTTACACTATTTCAGAGTGTTATTTCTTATCCTCAGTTAAGCAGTTTGTAGATATGGCTATTCTTAGTGTCTTTTTTTGTTTATTTATGGTTGAGTAATAAACTCTATTTAGATTAATTAGCTTATATTTATAAAAATGTAAGAATTTCACAATGAATATCTATTTTCATCTTTCTTACTAAGGCAACATCAATTGAAAAATATAATCTAGCAGAACAAAACTTCTCCTATTTCTTTCCTGATGAACCACCCACATTTATCTTCAGTCCTGCAAGCAGACGGCGAGGGCGACCTCCAAAGAGGGCATCTGCCGGTCTTGTAAGTAGTAACGTTTTTAATCGCAGATGCAGACACATCAGCATGGTCTATGAAGTTCTTCCATTTGTCTGAGTTTTCAGATCATTTGAAATACAGGATTGACATTGTGCTTTTTTTATTTTGGGGGCAGTTGGGATATATTCCACAATTGCACTTGAAGTAATTGCTTTATAGTTAAGCTGATAAAAGGGATCATACTTGATATGTTATCTTCTTATTTTTGTCATTATTCTGGGATCCCATTGAGAAATTAGTTTTTCAGTGTGTTATGATGGCAAACAGAGTACTTGTCCATTCTGGGATTAATAAATAACGTGCTAAAAAGCTTTAATTTGAACTCTGAGATCAAATTACGTCGCCTGCCCTCAGATACAGGTATGTCACTTGCCTATATTTGAACACTGAGACTCTCAGTAACTATAGAACTTTATTGTGTTCTAGAGAACAGTTGAAAAATTCGGAATATCTTTTACTGGTCATTTCACTGTAGTTACTACATTCTTTTTCTTCCTCTCCACCTCCAAATTCTCTATCAGGAGGACAACATTACACCTAAACAAAACACCCCAGGAAACAAAAGTAAAGTATCAAGGGAAAGGGCAAGGTTCCAGAAGCAAAAAGATGATGTACAGGCCATAGGTAAGTTGAAATTTACTCATATGACCAGTAGAACCAGTTTTTGCAGGTTTGAGAGCAGGCCATAATTAGAGTATTTTTGGGGTTGTACCTTTCAAAGGGAAGATGTATTAAGAACGTCCTGGCATGCCACTATTGCTAAGTGCTCCTTTCAGTAGTTAGCATGCTTGTTTCCTAGTTTTTTCCTTGTCAGTTGAATAAATTGGGGAATTGTAGGAAGCTTGTGGTCCAACTATGTTGATTTCTCTCTGAGATAAATAAAGAGTTAAATAATCTTTTGTAGAAGCTTGGATGGTGAAGTCATGTATAAGTTTTACCAGCTGAAGGTATATCAAAGCATGAATGTGTAACACAAATTCGGTAGTTTTTCCATTTATGCACTTTCCTCATACAACAATCTCAAAATTTAAAAGAACTTTTAATATATTCTGATTTTTTTGTTTGTTTGTTTAAAAGAGCACAAATTACTTAAAAGATTTTTAGTTTGGAATGATTGAATTATTTTGACTTTGTTTTGACCTCTTCCTGATCAATTTAAATTTGATTTTAAATGAAGTAAGGGGGCCTATATGCCTTTTGTGTGGGTTTAACTAGATAAACTGTTATGTCTGCTGGAGGACAAAGGTCAGACACGGAGACATTCTTCTGGATTGTAAGGACTCATGTCCTTCTTAAGAAAAGGCTTTCATCTGTGGAAGTGTTTCAGTGAACGTGTGGTTCCAGCCTCTCATTTCCTTGAACATAGAATTTTTTAACATGGCAAGGACATTTAGAATTACCTAGTCCAACATCTGCTTAAATAACAGCAGAGTTGTCTGATGCTGCTTTGGGCCTTTCCTTCATAGGAGCCAGGGACACTAGAATTTCATGTCTTCCGTTAAATCTGCATGTCCACTTTCTTGCACAAGCATCTATTTGCTCCTGTGCTGGGAATGACAGCACAGACTGAGGTAACAGCTGGTCAGAGTCAAAGCTGCTTCCTCTCTTGTGAGGACTGCAGCTTCTAGAAGACTAGTTAAGACACATTTTCACCATGTGAAAAGGTAGCAAAATACCAAGTACCTTGAAAAATTAACCTTCTCAGTATGTTGAAGGGGATCAGCTTCACTGCATTTGTTTGCCAGGTTGAGACATTGCTGATATGTGCAGTAGCTTTCTGTAGAAGGAACCTAGCCCGTTTTCAGAATGTTATGGGAAAATATAATAAAAGTCTTTCTTGTTAGTACTATCCATTTGGTAAGAGTAAGGATCTTTTTTCATTTCGTTCACTTATGATTCTACTTTCCTGTTTATTCAATTGAAACAGTAAGACCCCCTTTTATTTGTTAGCCTCTGTGTGGGCTGATAGGCACTGTCTGTCCACACAAAGTGGAAATTTGTATCCTGTTGTTCTTCTACACATGGCTGCAAAGAAATCTGCATCTCTCCAGGCAGTAACATTTATTGTCATGTAAAGTTAAGCTTAAACTGTGTAAATGAAGTAAAATTGGAACAAAACACGCTGAAATACTACATAGGTTTCTAATGTGTTGACTTCAGCAATTCAGTAATTACTAAATATCTAAAGATCACTTATTTAAAGGTTTTTACTATCACAGATATTTCACAGTTGTGTGCCACACCTGGTTGTGACATGCTTTTATTAACCAGTCATTACTAAATATGTTGCTGTAATTATACATTGGAATCAGTTCTCATCTTTATATGTCAATTGATAGAAACCAATAAACAAGTAATAACCTTCTGTATGCTCATAAAACCAGATATATTTAACTTTATTACCTGTTGACAACCTCATGAAACATGTCTAATGCATAGGCTTGAAACTCAGATTCTGTAAAGAACTTCAAAGTGAATTTCTGTTCGTTGTGTAAACAATTCAGTCTTCAGAACAATATCTTTTTCGTATAGTAATTATAAAAAAGATCAGTCGACTTATCAGTTAAAACTAACATTTTACAAAAGGGAAAATAACTTAGGTTTGGTTTTTTTCCTTTATAGCTTTTGAAAAAGCGAAATTAAAACAAGAGAAGGCAAATGCTATAGAAGCTAGGAAAAAGGAGAAAGAAGATAAGGAAAAGAAGAGAGAAGAATTAAAGAAAATTGTGGAAGAGGAAAGGATGAAAAAGAAAGAAGAGAAAGAGAGACTCAAAATAGAAAAGGAAAAAGTAATGCTTTTGAAGTATATGTGTTATATATAGGAACAGTATAATGGCTTCCAAGTTTCCTTGCTTCTTAGTTGCTGTTATTTTCCGTTTATCATTTTTAGTTCCTAGAAATGCACTTTAGAAGAACAGGCAGTTACAAGATTTGATGATGGCTTGTATTTCTGGTTAACATTCTCTATAATTTTAGTTTACCAAGAGTTCATTTTTAATTTGAACTTACTTCTGAAATAATGTGGTGGGGTTGGGTTTTTTTTTGCCAATAATATGTAAAACTATTTAATTCGATGGTTGTCATCTCTTTGAAGAATCTGTTCTGCATCAGATTGACAGCATATGTAATGGTTGTGGGTTTCTTTGTGGATTCTCTTTGGATGTAAATTGCTAAATAACTTTTTGTCAACTTGAATATGAAGAAATTATATATTCCAATATATTTTACTACAGCCACATTCACTATCTTATTTTGATGATCTTTTCTGAGGCAACTTTCCTAAATGCCGTCTAGTTTTTGATATTTTTTCTTCTGCCGTTTCCATCAAAAATAAACCCAAAACACCCCCAAACAAAAGCAACGAGTAATCCAACAAAGTATCACCTCATTTAAATATTTTTTGCCACTATCCTTGTATACAAAATAAAAATGAATGGATTACTTCATTCTAATTAAATGTGATGTTTTACTTTTCAGTGTGATTGAATAGCAAGTGGTGCAGTTTTAGAAATTGTAATAAGGCCATGTAAAAATATTTATATGCAATTTTGACTGTGTTTTTCAGGAAAGAGAGAAGCTGCGTGAGGAAAAAAGAAAATATGTGGAATACCTGAAACAGTGGAGTAAGCCTAGAGAAGATATGGAGTGTGATGACCTTAAGGTATGTTTGAATTTGGAATAGGGGAAGATTGTAGTTTGCAGGGTCCCCTGATGGATTAGATTCCCTAATGCAGAGGCAAATCTAGATCTGATTGGAATGCTAGAGGCTGTGAGTCACCTGCCGTGTGCAATACATATTTCCCAGTGGCAATGTAATAGGATCGTCTGCATGTTGGCTGTGTTCAGTCTACAACGGAATATGTTCAAATATGCTGGCATTACTGAGGGGAGGGTATTGAGTATACCTGACTTTTCTGTTAAGTATACAAAATGAGTATACTTAGAACAAATATGACTTAATTGAAAGATTTGAGTAGTGAAAAAACTGACATTTTGGCTGCAAAAGTTGGAAAAGTCATTGGCTTGTTGTGTCCTGTGGCATTCTTTTGATTTAAACTGTAGCAATATAATATATGATACTATATGTATCATCTTTAATGAGCATCTTTCATGATGATGCGGGAAGCCTGTAGAAAGTAACAAGAATTTCTTTCTCAAAGAACTTGGGTTTCACACAGGAGTATAGTGTGGCTGTACGTAACAGAAGATTTTCTAGTGTTACACATTTATGTATGCTTTACTGGGATTCATTTTGGCAGGGGCAAATCATCAGAAACACAAGGATGAGAGTTTGAGATACACAGGGAAACGTAACAAGTGCAAGGAGGGAAAGTGGAAATAAAGGAGAGTGTTAAATGAATTCAAGTGAAAGCACTGACTGGGAGGAATATGAGAGCTGAACACATCTGCAAGGGGACCTGTATGGCTATTGAAGATGGGAGTGAAAACTCTTAGCTATGTAGAAAGGGAAAAAAGCTGGGGCAAGGGAAAAAGGCCACTGCTAAAAGGAGAGCAAGCTGTGAAAACAGTGCTGCTGTATTTCTACTGGAAAGAAAAGGAGGGGTGGAAAAGCAGTGTCATCACTACAGTGAGACTCTGCTGCGCTACTCTGTCCACTCTACTCTGCTGGTTCAGCCTCACCTGGAGTATTGTGTGAGTTTTTGGGCACTGCAATATAAGACATTAAGCTATTAGAGAGGAGGAAAAAAAGAATGATAAAGGGACTGGAGGGGAAGCCATGAGGAGTGGCTGAGATCACTTGTTCTGTTCAGCCTAGAGGAGACTGAGGGGACACCACAGTCCTTGTGAGAAGAGGAGGGGCAGGCCCTGATCTCTGCTCTGTGGTGCCCAGTGACAGGACATGAGGGAATGGCCTGAAGTTGTGCCGGAGGGGATTAGGTTGGATATTAGAAAAAACTTCTTTACCCAGAAGATGGTTGGATACTGGAATAGGCTTCCAAGGGAAGTGGTCGCAGCACCAGCCTGACAGAGTTTAGGAACCATTTGGACAATGCTGCCAGGCACAGGGTGTGATTCTTTATATGGATGGTCCTGTGCAGAGCCAGGAGTTGGAACTGAAGATCCTTGTGATTCCCTTCCAGCTCAAAATAATCTGTTATTTTGTGATTCTGTGAACTGACAAGAATATGAATAAAGATGAGTTTAGGTGAGGACTGCTTTTGAAAAGATTCCCTTCTCAGGAAATTTATGAAATACCTTACTATATTCTTTTGAAGCATAGTAATTGGCTTTCTTCTTTTAAATATTTGTGAACTACCACATTTGTGGAAAGGAGACATCATTCTGGAAATGTTCGACTATGTGTGCTAAGAAATAGTAAGCAAAGACAAATCTTGAAGATAATAATTTCAAAATCGAATGGTGTTAGACACTGTCATCTGTGATTTGGAGGTGGTGTCTCTGTTAAGTGGTTTTGTTACATGGTTACATCAGCTCCCTTTAATATGTTTTCAGCTACCATAAGAGCTTTACAAATGCAAAAAAAACTACTACCAGAACACACCATTGTTAGACATGATCTTGCATATCCTATTATCAGAAAGGCTTGTTTTATGTGAACTTGTCAGGGGTTTGGTTTGCTTGTCTTTGCAAGCAGTCATAAGTAACTTTAAAGAGTATGTTTATTTTTGCTTGTCCGGACCATTCAGGAAAACTGACATTCAAAACTCTTGTGAAATAATACAGGTATAAAGGAAAAATCTTTTAGCACAGCCAATGTCCTTAACTTGTAATGGGATTAACTTCGTGAGTAAGCTTCTTTCTCAAAGATTTTACATTCAAGTTGCATGCTCTTCGGTTTCCAAAGTTAGTACAGTCACCATAGTTACCACGATAACTGATCATGTGTCCTGTGGGACTCTTTTTAGTAAAATGTAGAGAAACTCAACAAATACATTCCTTAGAATAATAGACTCCTCGGTTTTAATCACTTGTGTACTTTGCACAAACCAAATACAAATACCGTATTAAGTGGTCCCATTTGGTTTGCAGGAACTTCCCATTCCAATACCAGTGAAGACGAGACTTCCTCCTGAGATCTTTGGTGATGCTCTGATGGTTTTGGAGTTTTTACATGCTTTTGGGGAACTTTTTGATCTTCAAGATGAATTTCCTGAAGGAGTGACTTTAGGCAAGTTGTGGTTTATGTGGCAAGTTGCCCCACTTTGGTGGTTTCCCTTCTACCAAACAACCAAACATCTTAAGTGCACACAAGTACCACTACTAGAGAATTTTCTGTGTGGCTTTCATCTGTCAGTGCTAACACATGCATATCAATCCAATTTTCAGTTCACGGTCAACTCCAAGGGACTTGTAAAATCAAAACTAATTTTGGTGTACAAGTTGTTACTCTGCTTATGAAAATATCTACTTGTACTTTTTTCTTGCAATTATATATTAAGAAAACAATGTTTAGTCAGGACTCCTTCTGGCACCATCCCTTTAGGAATATATGCGGTGAATTATGGAAACGTAATTTAATTATCATACCTGAAGGGAAAAAAAATGTTTTCATTCTTCGGTACATAATTTTTTTTCCAACTTTGCGGCAAAAGTGACGCTTCTTAAACTTTATTCACAGAGGTTTTAGAGGAAGCTCTTGTAGGAAATGACACTGAAGGCCCACTATGTGAATTGCTGTTTTTCTTCCTGACTGCCATCTTTCAGGCAATGGCCGAAGAGGAAGAGGAAGTGGCCAAAGATCAAATAGCTGATGCTGAGACCAAAGGTCAGATCTCTAATTTTACCTCTGGAAAGCTGAAATTGCACTGGAATTAACTTTAAGCTGCATGATTTATGGCATTCCTTTGTTTAACCTTGTCTTATTATGCATGGATATTGTATGTAAATGGGCTTGTTTTTTCTCTTTTATCTGAAATTAAACCTTAAGCTGGGCGTGGACTGCGGGGTCTAGGGGGAATAGAGAAAAAGGAAGCTCATTTGTTACTATGATTGTATCCAGCAAAGCATAATAAGCTTTTAACAGTATTGCTTGTGTTTCAGAGGGGCAGGAAGCATCTTTACCTTCCTCCTCTTCCTCTAGCACTTTTACATGTTTCTCCTGAGGGTCAGGAAACAAGTAATTTTCCTAAGTCTTCTCAAAGTTATCTCCCTCTATAAAAATATCTTTACCTAACTAGATGAAAAACTAAAACTCGCCAGCACAACTGTAATGGAGAATTGAATATTCATTGTCCTTCAAGACTTGAAGTTATGCATCCACAGCTCCTGTATACTACCATGTGTGTTCTTTCAGTAAAGACTCTCACAGTCACTCTGACTTTGGTCTTTGCTCTAAAGCTGATGTTGCCTCCATTTTCAGAGGCATTCAGTGTATGCTAACCACTGATCAGAGGGAAGTACAGGCTTTGTTACAAATTTGTGGTCCTCTGTTTGTGGACTGCCAAATTTGCTGACTAAAGAAGAAGCTTTGACCCATCCTACTAGCCTTCATTTCAGTAGAGGTAGGTACATAAGAGCACTCCCTGTTGGAGGTCAAGTGGTGCCCCTGCAAGCCAGATGTGTGAGTTATACGAAGGTTCCTTTAATTCCTCCCTTGAAGATTATTTTCATGCTTAAGATTTATGTCCAGTCTATAACTTACGTAAAGCATGGGCACTGTCTTCAGTAACAGAGGCTGCTCTTGTTAATTAAATAAAGTTACAGATTTCAGATGGTGTTAATAAGTTTAGAGTGTATTTTAATTACTGTTGAATTTAGCAATTAAACTATTGGTTAACTAGTGAGAGTGTTGCCTTGACAATACAAGCAAGGATTCCATTATCAGGTAATCATAGAATAGTTGATTAGATCCTATATTGTTCATGTGGCTGATTAGAAAAAGCATAATGTAACTTTCATATTTTAATTTGACATCATGAGGCTGACAATTGCAAAAGTGCCATTTTGTTTCTAGTTTAGCGGAGTTGTGGGTAAGGCACTTCATTTCTTATGTTTTACTTGCCTCAGAACTTTCATTTCTTGTCACTCTTGTTTAGACATCTTCTTTCCCGTAAAGGAATTACACAGTCTTGGCTTTGTGATTCTGGCTAACCAAAGTAGCAGTAGTCAGCATGTTTGCTCAGTTGAATTCTGTACAGGCTGCGTTTCTGCAACAGGAAACACCATGGATATGTAGTTTGGGGTGTACAGTACTTTCCCAGAGTGTGTTATATAGTTAAAGTGAGAGGGGAGGTGCAGAGATTCATTTTGCAGTGTCTGGGTGAGAGTTTTCAAACGTTGGTCATAGTATAGGACTGTTGTGGATTTGCATTTTACGTATTGTTTGTATAGTTTGTATTTGTGGCTTTATTTTGACTCGGCGACTTAAACAGCTTAATAATTTGGATTTGAATAAAGTGAAATTGTTGAAACAGCAGACAGTGCTGAAAATACTCTGCCAACCCTCTGGAGAAATATCTGTAAGTGCTGAGGAACCCTTTGTTCAAGATACAGGAATTTGCTGTTACTCCCTTTCACTTCCGTGCTTTCCTGGTCAGTTTGCTTATGTATGATGATCATTAAGTGCAGGTGCTTAATTTGTTGAAATATGATTTCTTTGTAATGTCTTAGTAATTGTGTTTGTGCAGAACAGGCTGTATCCGAGTTACATATAGAAAGTATAAAGTGAATGCTGATAGCCAGTATAAAAATCCATGATTGGTTTGAGTTATGCTTCCTAAAAACAAAATTACAAGAAAAACAGTTCATTTGAGGAAAGGAAATACAGGTGTTCTTGCATTGCTGCTTGTCCGTGCTTTCAGGCGTGCGCCTGGATTTGTTCTTGCTGCCTTTTATGTTGCCATTATGCATGTTTTGTGTGATGCAGTTGCTTTAGCAGCTTATATGGTGTTCCCCCTATATATAGCATGTGGTGCATGTCCTTAGCTTTTAGCTAGATTTTTTTCAGTTGCATTTCAAGATCTGTAAATTTTTGTTTGGATGTTGAATTGAGTTTTGAATATGTTGATGTATCTGTAAATATCATCCCTCTTCTTGCTTTGTCTGCAACTCTCAAAACACAGCTTCCTTTCCTCCCCTCCACAGTACAAGTTTTAATTTGCACTAGAATAAAGTGTTTATTTCCTTAAAGATTTAACAGAGGCTTTGGATGAAGATGCAGACCCCACAAAATCTGCACTGTCTGCAGTTGCAACTTTGGCAGCTGCATGGCCCCAGTTACATCAGGGTATGTGTGGGTTTCACTTCTTGTTTTGTTACTATTTTGCTCTGTATTTAAAAGAACTATTTTTTATATTTATGTACATTTAAATGTCTATATAAAATAACTGTTCATTCTTCTCAACTGTAGGCTGCAATTTGAAAAACTTGGATCTTGATAGCTGCACTCTTTCTGAGATTCTCAGACTTCACATTCTAGCATCAGGTGCTGATATAACATCAGCCAATGCAAAATACCGTTACCAGAAACGAGGAGGGTTTGATACTACTGATGATGCTTGCATGGAGCTGAGATTAAGTAATCCTGGTCTCTTGAAGAAACTGTCAAGTACCTCAGTATATGATTTGTTGCCAGGTAATGAAAGACAGTATGTGTTAGAGATTATTAGATTGCTCAGTAAGTGATCAATTTTGCAACTGCTTCAGACCAATAATGGTCTAAATTTACTGTATCATAGAATAATTGAGTTTGGAAAGGATCTCTGGGGGGTCATATGTAGGCCAACACTCACCCCGCTATGCTTCAGTCCCTACAAGCACATCCCACCACATCAGAGATTGCGGAGCTAGGCAGGCTCTTTACTTCTAAGTAGCTTTTCTTTCATCCCACTTCAAAAATATTAGTATTACTTGCATAAGGGGATCTCTTTGGAAGAAGCTCTGAGGTGCTTAATTCAGCCCCTGGGTTTTTTTCCCCTGTTTGTATTTGGGTCTTTTGTTCATTATTTGGAAATGGAGAAAAATTTCTATCTACTGCTCCTTTATCTCTAGTTTGAAGATAATACTGCATTGTAGTACTTCTTTTGGTGGTAAAAGTTAATAAATTAAAAATAAAGGCTCATATCTCTGAGCAAAGCAGATGTGCTTTCAGGAAATGTGTCTGCGAGTGCACCTAGTGCACTACAAATGCTTGTTCACTTGTTCTTCAGTGAGAACAAATGCAGTTTGGAGTCTGTAAGAGCAGGCTTATTATCAATTGCACAGTGAAATATAAATATTGGTCCAAATTTTATTAGGAGAAAAGATGAAGATCCTTCATGCTCTCTGCGGGAAACTTCTGACTCTCGTCTCCACTCGAGATTTCATTGAGGACTCTGTTGATGTGCTGCGACAAGCAAAACAGGAGTTCCGGGAGTTAAAGGCAGAACAGCATCGCAAAGAACGAGAGGCCGCAGCAGCAAGGTAGAACTAGGATGTGGGAAACTAAATTTTGCTGCTACAAAGGACATAAATCCCTTGGTTGCAGAAAGCGTATGAGAAACAGTAGTAATGTTTCTGTTCTATGCTGATTTCCTGAGACAGTAGACAGGAGTGAAACTTAGTTGTGCTAAATGTTGTGTTTTCCCATGTTGCTGCTATTTTTGGATGATGTTTTACTGTAAAAGAAAAAAGATATGGACGGACGAGATAGTAGATTACTAGCAACTGGTTTTCTATCTCCTTCTTACTAATAGGATACGGAAGAAAAGAGAAGAAAGGTTAAAAGAGCAAGAGTTAAAAATGAAAGAGAAACAAGAAAAGCTGAAGGAAGAGGAGCAAAGAATTCCTGCTGTGGAAGTATCTGTTGGGTATGATGCATAGTATTAGTGTGATGTATGTCATACAGCACTTTTCAGCTTCCTGGCCAGACCTCATATGTGTAGTTTCATTGACTTGATCATATAGAAAGGTATATTTTAAGTATGTTGTCCTTAGCATTAATTTTATTTTTCTTCATAGTGGTGTAGAATTGGTAAAAAAGTTACCTTGTAAAAACAGCCTGTGTTTCCTTAGGGTCTTAATTATATTTGCTAGATGAGGCAAAAATGTGTAACAAGCATTTTACGGAATGGTGTATACATTTTGGGAAGGTAACATTTTCTTAGACATGAAAAAAATTAACAGCAATAGAACTACACTAAGATGTCTCCAAAAATGATCTGGTTATAATAACACTCTTCAAATGAAAGTGTGAGTACCAAGGAGCAGGTTTTAGTCCTTAATATAGAACTTCACATTTACAGTTCAGTGGGTTTCTTTTGGGCTTTAATATAGTCTGTGATCTACAGTTTATTTTTTAAGAGCATTGTAGTTATTTTACTAGTTAAGTACTTGGGAGATAAAAGTACTCTTTGTATCAAAGGTGCCATATTTTATTTTTTATCATTCAGCTTATATTGCATGGTTGGTTAGTTAGTAAACTTTTGTTTATTTTGCTGTGTCAGGGAAGAGGAACGGGAAGATCTCGATACTAGTACAGAGAGCAAAGAGATGGAGCGTAAAGAGCAAGACATGGACACAGTCACAGAGGATGAGGAAGAGCTGGGACCAAACAAAAAACGACGGAGAGGTAATGCAATAATGCACTGGTTTGTGTACCTGTGCACCTGCATGCATGCACCTGTGGAAGGCTCTTGTGTTTTATAGTAAAAGTATCAATCTTTGCTGCAATTTGCATTTAAGGGAAAAAAAACCCACCCTTGAACGTGATCATAATGGGCTATTAAGTACATTGAGCCAGCCTGGTGTAGTTCTTATGGTCAGCTGTATGTTCTTTCACACTTCTGTTTCTTCTTGTCTTCCCTATGTGCTGTGTGGATTCCTCTTTTGTCTAAAATATGTTACAGTGTTGCCTAACAACCCATTACAAGTACTTACCCTCGCAGAGTGAGTTGTAGGAATTTCATCTAATAGGAGATGGGGTTTGATTTGTTTTTTTTTTTTCTTTTAGTAAACCAACCAGTATTTCAAAAGAAAACATTAGATCAAGCATTTGGGTGTAGTTTGCCTTTGTTTATGAAGCAGCATGCCTCCTATACAAGAATAAAACCAGACCTATGCTTAGATTTAATTTCCTCAGCAGTGTGCTAGTAGGAACTGCAGTGCAGTAAATGGTGCAGCCTGCTGTTCCTAACTAAACATAGCTGTCACCACAGGAGGATGAATTGTTGATGTCTTTGGGCTTCTAGCTCATCCGTGTCTTTCTGCCGGGAAGGCTTTGTGCTGGTGTTTATGCCAGTGAAAGTCCTGGATGATTGTGGACTGAAGTTGCAAACTTGTACAGTTCCTAACAGTACCTGGGTTGGAAATTCGGGAGTAATTCAGTAATACAGATCTACGTGTTTGTTACAGTTTTGTCATGGCAAAACAATTAGATCCTAAACAGAATTTCAGGTTTCTCAAATACCCATGTTTGAATCATTGTGACTGGATGACAAACAAATATTATTTCATTCCTACAACTAGGGAACTGAAGGTCATTCTGGAAACATGTAGAAATTGAGTGTTGACAGCACCTTTCAGGTCGCATGCATCAATTATGAGACATACTGGTCTAGATGACTGCCAAGATTTAATACTTTGGTAAACTAAAGATGTGAACTAAAATGTTTTCGACTGGTACAAATTGAAGGGGGAAAATAATAGTAAATACATTTAAAGTGATCAAGTAAGATACCTGAGTTTGCCATAAAAGCTGCTCTCTGTAGGGATTCTGGTCTTTCTTGAGACCTTTGGGGGTTTAAGATCATAATTTTGAGTATGATAAATAAAGTCTGAGTCATAATTTGTATTCAGTAGTGAAATTGCTAGAATTTTACTTTATCCTTACAAGATGTTTCGGTAATAAATTTTTGCATTCTTAAAATTTTGGTTCTTTTTGTATGATATTGAAGATGACAGTGTCAGTTAATGAGACTTAGTCTAGCTTCTGCAAAGTGAATGTCTATTTAATGTGGCTACCTGTTCTTCAGGGGAATGAGGGTTAATCACTTGAGGTTTTAATAAAACCAGTATTGTCTCTTGGCTGAGCTGATGGTCATTGATGGTGTAAGTTTGGATAACCAGAAAAGGACAGAAATAAAAAAAAAACTTGCCCTTTACTTGAGTTTTTGGTTAAAAAAAATTGTAAATTAATTACAATCATACTTCTTTTTTGAACTTTAGGAAGGAGAGGGCAAAATGGGTATAAAGAATTTACAAGACAAGAAGAGACCACTTGTGAAAAGAGCGAGCCACTTACTGCTGAAGATGAAGAAGCTTTAAAACAGGAACAACAGAAGAAAGAGAAGGAACTGTTAGAAAAGATTCAGAGTGCAACAGCCTGCACAAATATCACCCCGTTAGGTCGTGACCGTCTGTACCGACGCTACTGGATTTTCCCTTCTGTTCCTGGATTGTTCGTAGAGGAGGACTATTCTGGTCTCACAGAAGACATGTTATTGCCTCGAACCTCTTCCTTTCAGAATAGTGGACAGTCTTGCACAAATGAACCTCAGGTATTCAGTAAAACTGGAGAGTCTTTGAAATCCTCAGAATCTACCTCCAATATTGACCAAGATTCACGCACCAGTGTTGTTGTAGAGGTGCCAAGGCCAGTATACAAACCAAACCGTTGGTGCTTTTACAGTTCTCGGGAACAACTGGACCAACTCCTAGAGGCTCTCAATTCCCGAGGACATAGGGAGAGTGCCTTAAAAGAAACTCTTTTACAAGAGAAAAGTAGAATATATGAACAACTAAGCAGTTTTCCTGTGGAGAAATTCCGTATTCCAGGTAAATGCAAGGTTCTTGGTCTTAATATGTTTCTACAGATAAAACTTCTATATAGTATTATAGAAACCTTTAGTTGTAATTTACCTGTAATTTCTAAGATCTAAGAATTATTCTTAAGCTTTTTTTTTACTCAATGGAAAACACATTTGGTTTTTTTTCCTTCCTTCTTTTTTTTCTTTTCTTCCTGCTTGACAGACCTTTGTGGTATTTCCTGGTGCTTCATGATAAAAAAAAACAATAATTTTTCAGTGATCTTACCGCTTAGTAAACTGGGATTGGCTTTTAAACAGACAACTTTAAGAAGTAATTTTAGCTTTGGAAAAAGATTAACTGGGGAATAAAAGTTTATACATGCTAAAAAGCTGTGTAGCTGTGTTGGTTGTAACATGGATTAACATCAGTGCAGTGGCGTTTTGTGGCATTACTCTTTTCTGGGGTTTTCTCACTTTTCTTCCTTTGGCAGACAATCAGTACAGAAGGAAACAGCAGGATAGCAGATGTTTTTATGGGTTTTTAAACATAGGAGTGTACTGAAAACCATCCTAGACCTAGGATTTAGGGATTTTTCCTTTTTCTCCTAGCCAAGTATTTTGCCATTTATTGGCAAGGCACTGGCTCCAATCACTGATAAAATTCTGCACATGCAGGCTTACAGCTGGCTTGCTTATGGTGTCTTGGTGGGTAGACAATGTTAGCAAAGTGATACTCCTTAGGGTAGTGTTTAAGAAATTGCATTTTGGTTTTGATTATGACAAATAACCGTGAGGATACGGGGTTATCTGTATTGGGGCAAGGGAGAATTATTCACAGCAGACACAAATTCTGTTTTCCTGGAGTGCATATGCTAGGACATGCTGTGAGCACATCAGATGCTGCTAAATTTATAACTGATCTGACATTTCTTTTGCTGGAAACTAGCACAGGACAGAGTTTTTGCGTAGTAATTAGGCTTTATTTTGAGGCCTTTTTTCTATATTGTTCTTTTTTGTGAGAAAATCTCTTATCTTCTGATGTGTTTGAGTTTGTATGTATGGTTCCTTATTTTCTTGATCACTGCACCTTTTTCTGTATTTTGTGTGTTGCCTTCTTCTCTGAAGCAACTTGATATCCGCAGTCAGATTTTTCTTCTCTTTCAGTGTTAGAACTGTAGAATAACAATGATTTTCATTAAAAAAAAGAGGCAGCTTTTAACTTCACTTTAGTAGAGATCAAGAAAACTTGAAAGTGGTCCAATACCAATGGTGCCAACACCACTGTGTGATAAGCAGGGATAAGTAGCAATGTGGAGATGCACTTGGAAGCTTTTCTGCTGTGGACTCCAGATGCTGCCCTATTGCCTTCACTCAAATGACTTGCAGGACAAGAGGCATTTTCCTGCACTGTAGGCTGTGCTTCTGCCTTTTCCAGTTTCTGCTCAAAAGAGCATGGAAATAAAATTGATATGTGCTATTACTTGACTTTATTCCAGTATCCACTAACTTTTCCTTGTCAATTATTTGAAAAGCAGTTGCTGCTTTTCTAGTTCTGCTCAAGAAAAATTGCTGCATTTCTTCTTTGCTTTTAAACCAAAAAGGACATTTCCCACATCCAGGCATTAGAGTTGCTAGTCTACATTTTGATGGTATTTGCATATTTACTTTCAGTTACAGGGAATTGTTTCAGCAATTGAGAGCGCCTTAGAAATTCATCCTGTGCTGTCTTAGCAGCAGCTTTATTTATTGTATTTATTAAATACCTCTTTAAATTGTTGCATGTACCTTCTTACCACTGCACTCAAAGGTTTTAAGGTAAATCCTGTAAACAAAAATGGTCACCGCCTATGCAGACTTGCAAGCACTAATTTAGGATTTGGGCAGACTTTCAGCTCTTTCCTGTGGCCTTTGAGTTTTTTCATGAATTTTGAGTTCTCTTGGGAGTAGGTTTTTACTTGACAGCCCATTATCCTCTGCTCTCACCTTTGTTTTCATAAATTATCATGTTGTCTTGCTCCTTTTTTCTCTGCCTTTAATTAGAGGGCACAGTCAGTCTTGTCTGTGCCTGCATCATCTTACCTTTTTGCTTTGTTTTAAGGTTAGGTTTTTAAAAGAGATTTTGTCTTCTCTTGTTCTGTTAGGTTTTATGATTTTCAGTTGCACATGCTTATTTTAAGTGTTTCTACGATAAAAGATACACGCAGGAAAGACAGTTGAAGAGTTCTTTTGTAAAGTAAGAGCAATCAAATAATAGAAATGTGACTTTATTCTCTCTTTTTTTCCTCCTTGCACTTAGAGCAAGGTTGGTGTTACTTATATACTGCTTCTGAAAGAATTTTAATACAAAAGAACTGCTTTTAAATTCGCAAGGATTTCTCTCGTGTTGTTACGAGTGGATGCCAGTCACCTCTTGGCCATCTGTTGGTCATCATTACCATGCTTGGTTGAATCAGATACCTTAGTTGGCACAGATGTTGGTGTTGGCAGCTAGCTACAAGGGAATTTTGAACCCATGTATGCAGCTTCTTCTGGCTTGTACTGTTGTTCCTTCTGCCAACAGCTGCTTTAAAGGAACAAGATCTAGTAACACCAAATTACCTGCTGTTCTTGCAGAAAAACCTCAAAGTGACGTCAGACCTCCTATAGGCCGGGGAAGGATGCAGAATGTCCATGATGGATCTCACCTATCTGCAGAGAAGCAGCTTGAACTGAGACTTAGGGACTTTCTTTTGGACATTGAAGACAGGATCTACCAAGGAACACTGGGGGCTATTAAGGTATTTGTAAATGGTAGAATGTAGGAACATAGTGGTGCCATCAGGTCTGTAACTTAAATGAGAACTCTTGGGTGCAGTGGTTTTTCTAAAAGCATAATTAAATTGAATGTAGACAGTAATGGGCACTAAAAGTTTGTATCCTTTGATTCTTCAGAAACCTCAAATTTGTATGTTTGCTTCAGGTTACAGACAGACAGGCTTGGAGAGCAGCCTTAGAACATGGGCGATACGAGTTTCTGAATGATGAAAACAAAGAAAATGGTATTATTAAAACTGTGAATGAAGAATCTGAAGAAATGGAAACTGATGATCAAGATAAGTTTATTGTGAAAGACAGGTAAGAGCTATAGTTTTAATAATGGCTCTTCTCTCCGAGTTTCATAGCAGTGCTCCAGTTTTGTTTGGCTGAGGGCTTTTTGACCTTCAAATTGTTTTTACCCTCAAATTTTTCTGCATGGTGATTTTTAAGACTGTAAATCTTAAAATGCGAGATTTAACTTGGGTTTATAGTCTCTAAATGATGCTGTTCTATTACCGTGTAAGATTAAGGCACTAATTTTTAGATCTTTCAGTATTCAGATAGTACACTGCTCAAAGTAAACATGAATTATCAAAGAAGGAAAATGTGGATTCATTAAAGGCAGGCTAAAATTAAACTGGGAATTGATGTTTTGTTTTCCAGAAGAATTTCCCTCCAAAAAGAACGCCAAACCTCACATGAACAAAAAAACCTCCAACAAAACACAAAACCAAAAACCACCAAACAAAACAACAAAACCAAACCAATTTCTGAAAAGAGTAGGAGTGTTGAAAAGGAAAAATGGTAATAGTAACAAATACCTGGTTGAACTGGCCAGTGTACCTCATGAGTCACAGGGCAACAGTCCATGGTCTGGATTAACTTAAGCATAGCAGCAAAATGGAGATGTGGTCTTACAACTTTAGGAATGGTAATACTTCTGTGGAGCAAGCTGCAACATAGTAAAAGGAAGGAAACCTCAAATCCTACCGTGTTGTAGCTGCAAAGTGTTTTGTTATGTTTTGTTTGATTTTTAAACATTTGAGACAGATGTGGCTTTCTGATAGCAGTTCTTGTTGTAAATCAAACTTCAGAAATCACAGGAGTGGTGAAGATTTCCAAATTCTTAATTCTCAGAAGTTGCATACTTCTCAAAAGAAAGGTCTACCTTAATATAGTTAATGTGTATGAAATTGTATGTCTTGATAGGGTGTGACTTTTGAAATACTTCAGGAAAAAAGATTCATTTGAGACAATCATTGTACTAACATACTGTTTGCCCTATGTATTTTGTGATGCTTTCTGTTAGACTTCTATAAAAGCTGTATTTCTGAGTGGACTAATGATTGCTGTGTTGGATGTTAGGAATTTAAAGTTCTTCAAGTTTTTTTCTCATTTTATTTCAATTCTCATTCATCACAGTGAATTAGAATTTTCCTGTAAGACTGTCCTTTGAATCAGAGTTCTCTAGTGGCATGCAAAATGAATGGGCTCATCCCTTATATTAATCACACGATTAACAGACATTTGGTTCCTCAAAACCACAATATAGAAATATTCCACTGTTCTAACTGAGAAGATGAAATTTACCTGTTTCCACTTAACATTGGGTACTTGTTCCTTTGCCAACTCTCAATTCAACTGCAGAACTTTGTAGCCTAATTTTTTTCCATCTCCATCAGAGTTTCTGAATAAAGTCTACTCTAATAAAGTCTTGCATATTAAATCAGACTATGGGATTCTGAAATCATGTGACAGATTGCTTTTGATGTGGGGCTTTTTATCCACCTCAGAGCAAGTGACATCTCATTAAGACCTTGGAGTATGACTAGTGAAATGTAAATAACTACACAGCTTTCTTTCTTTTTGCTTTCAGGCTCTCAAAATGTATGTGACTGCAAAATATAATGAACAGCTTTTAAGTGTGAAAAAGGAACAGGGACAACCAAAAGCATTGCTTATTCACAAGAATAAAGCAGAATCTAGACAGTCTTAATTATTTAATTTTTTATAAACTCCAAGTAGAAATGGAATTTTATTTTCAGTAGTGTGAGCTGCTCTCCTACACATTACTTAATGTTTGTGCTTCAGAAAGATTAACTACATTTTGAAATTATTACTTAGTGTTTTGGCTCTGTTTTATTGGCAAACTACCTCTTTGGTGGTTGTTTGTTTGTTTGTGGGGTTTGGTTGGTTGGTTTCAGGGTTTTTTTAGGGGATTTTTTATTGTTTGGGAGGCTTTTTAACCACCCTTACATGAAAGTTAGTATTTTATAAAGATCCTCCAAGGATGAGAATGTAAAAGTTAACAATTCTTGATTTACATTTAAAAATTACTTTTTTTTTTTTTTTCTTTCCAAAAATCTTTTGGATTGTAGAGACCTGTGTAGTTGAACTTCTGTTCTAAAAAGCTACACTTTGCCACTGGAAGTGTTTTCACTGAAGCATTATTTGGACCATATTCCTCACAAAAATTGGTCATAAACTAGCTGATGGATGACACATCAAATTTTCTGGAAATCCTAATTGTTTTGAAATTTGTCATCCACATTTCTTGGAATTTATATAACTGTTACTTCAAGATGATTTATCTAGATTAACTAGGCTAGCTGAGCAAATATAAGAACTAGGATAGCTAATCACACCTGTGCAGTATCCGTTCAGGTCCATAATCCATGCATATACGTCAAGTTAATATTTTCACTTCTGTAGATACATATATTGCAGGTATCTGGTGTTAAATCCAGAGATTTCAAAAATAATTTAATACATTTCTCTTCTAGACTCGTTGGGTTAAAAACCGAAGCTCCAAGTGCTGCATCAACAAGCACAAGTACTCCTCAGCCAGTCAGTAATGTGGTCCACTACTTGGCGTCTGCACTGCTTCAGATAGAACAAGGAATTGAGCGCAGGTTTCTCAAAGCCCCTCTTGGTAAGTCTCAGAATTGAAACTATAGCTCTAGTCTTGTGTAAGATTTTCTAACTAACAAATCCACCCCAAACACATCCCACCACTGCAGTAAGACCCTGACCCCAAATCCACTTGCTTGTTTTGCAAGACTGGATGCTTTAGAAGGACATATTAGGGAAAGGAACAAAAAGTTAGCTCACCTATATATATATATGTATATATATATGTATATATATGTATGTATATATATGTATGTATATATATGTATGTATGTATATGTAAAATGTATGAATTAACAAGCAAATTTTACTCATAAGTACGTACTTATTTAACATAGATTATTTCAGTGACCTTGTTTATGTAGTGCTACAGTTGTTACTGATGCATTGGGAGACAAATTATACCCTTAGACAGAAATGATCAAGCTTTCTGGTGGACTACTATAAATCACAATTACTGTTGAGGCCAGTATATCATGCAGTTCTAGGTTGTAAAAATGTTTGCTTCTTTTTATACTGTTTCATTGAAAGCAATACAGACCTAGTTCACCTTGTTCAACAATAACAGAATACTTATAGTAAAGTACAAGAAAGATCTACATTGCAAACATTAAGATTCTCAGGTTTTGCTTTTGTGTTGTAAAACTTGGAAATAAAAGGTTGCAAGAAAAATTTAAACCAAAGCAGGATTATAGCTTGACTTTGACACATATTCCTTACTTGGCTTCTTCTGATGAGGTTCCAGAGGTGAGAGAGAGGATCCAGAGTGCATAAAATCAGTTTTTCCCGTGATCCCCCAGGTCTGGATTCCTTAGGATCCTTTTGCAATTCAGAAGTGGACTTTTATCTTAGAGAAATGTGTCGAGGTGGTTCCTCCTTCCCAAGGTGACAGTCTTGGTCAAACATCCTGTCTGGGTGGCACACTGGGGTTCAGCTGTGCTCTGTGCTTGCTGGGCTGCTTTACCTCTCACCCCTGGTTTGCCAGCGCAGCGCATTCCAAGGTCCTCCAGAGCAGCAACTGCTACATGCGCTGGTAGACTGACACTCTTCTCTGATAATCACTGTGTATAAAATCCTTCTGCTCTGGCAGACTCCATTATAGTAGTTGAAGATGAAAATGCAGGTTTTGGTGTGTTAACACAAGATGTTAATGCGCCGGGGCACAGTTGACCTGAACTTGTTTTTGCATCTTGGTTGCTCCTGCATGGAGCTTGCTGTCTGGGTATCAGTTGCCACTGAGGATGGATTTGAGCTAGATTTGTGCCAGAGACTGACACGTGGGCACGGATTCCCTTCCACAAGCTTTTGCTATCAGTGTGATGACCTCTAGAAGAGGGAAGTGCAGCAAATGATTGAGATGAAAGGGGAGAGCAGAGTAATAGTTGAAACCACAGCTGTTTAAAAGCTTTACTTGGCTGAGTGTTTGGTCAGCTCAGATATGTCTGCACTTTTCCAAGCCAGGCATGATACAGCTTATTTCCTGCTATATGACTAGATTGCAACCTGTGCAGGAGTTAATTGACAGTACCTCTAGCATTTGTCCTGCTTTTCATATACAAGTAGCAAATTCATTGTGCATTATATGCCTCCATTTCCATATGGGGTCTGAGAGTATTTTGCTGACAGCCCCTTGCTGACAGTTGTAGGTTTACTATTCCCCTAAAGGGAAAGCATGGTTATTAGCTGACTGTGGCCATTGATCATGCATCCTGAGTTAGAGGAAAAAGATTAAAAGAAGAAAAATGCCCCCGAACTATTTGGAGAGAAAGTTTTTTAACAGTCCTCTGTCTTCTTTTGGTGGTTTCAACTCTGCCATAATCTTATGTTGGTTCATGGATTTGCCTTACCTTTGGAATGATGGTGGGTTGTTTTTTTTTAACTTGGAAATCCTATTCTCTTAGGTGTTTTATACTGAGTGAAAAAGGGATTATATAAGGAAAGCAAATATATGTGTTCTGCATGTCTTAAATCTCTGATATTTGTTTACTGTAATGTGCCTGTGTATCTCTTCTGCTGTGAAAAATGCTACTGCTCTAAGATTACAGTAATGTATAGAATAACCTTCATCGCTGAGGAGCAGGAAGGATCCCAAGTGTCCTCTGCTCTGGTTTACTGCCCTAACCATTAAGTGACAGTGTCAGGTTCCCTCTTGCTTTTTGGTGCCAAATGTCTCATGTTTTCAGTTGCGTAATGGGCCGCCTTTAGCAGGAGGTGAATCTGAATGAGGGCAAGATTGCGTAGGTATAACGGACATAGGAAAGTTCTCTACTTAGTTTGACAAGAAGGTGTTTGGTAGTGCTACTAAACCTTTTAATGAAAAGTAGACAGTTGTGTTTCAGAACTGCTGTGTGCTCAAAGCTGTGATGCATTTTTTCCCTGACCCCTCTAGAGTGTGACCAGCAGTGTTGTGATGATAGAAATTAGCTCTATGTTTGTAATCACCAGGGTTTCATTTGAGGAGCTTTTGGTTTTGTTTGACTGGTCTTACATAGATTACTGCGTCTCTGTACTCGTTCTTTTTTTTTTTTTTCCCTGACAGGAGGGGTGTTTTTTAATAGTTGTTGCAGTTCTGTAAGGGAACCCCTGTAGACAAAATGCTTGGCTTATCTGTTTCTCATGTTAAGTCTGATAATCCAAATTTTTTTGGCTACTTGAATTGCCATTTAAGTAGAAATAGTGGAAGTCAAGCAAGTGCTAGGAGTTCTGTTTTGGTAGCAGTACAGGGGAACACTCATGGTAAATAGAGTGCTACTGCATTTCTGCTTTAAACCACACTGAAAATGCTCTGTCCTTGTCATTACCTCAGTTCTTGCTTTCACTGCAAAGTTTCTTTGCCCCCTCTATTCCTCCATTTACTCTGCTCTGTTCCTGTTAGAGAATAGAGCCATATGCAACAATTTTTAGCTTTCATTTATGGCTGCTAGTCCTAAAGCCAGCATGCTGAAATTCCCTGCAGTCACTGGCAGGTTTATGCTGGTGGCCTCCAGGGTGCAGAGCAGACAAAGGGACCCAGCACAGCAGTAAAAGGACCAGCTGCTCCTCTCAGCTCCGTTTTTGTTTGAGGCTCTATCAGGCTGCCAGGAGCCTTGCTGGCGATTCTGATAGGTTTAGAGTTGAGGTGCATACCAAATGTTCAAGTGGAAGAGCAAGAAAAGACTGACAGAGAAGATAGCGATGTGAAAGGAGATTTGGAAACCCCAGAAATGGCCCCTTCAGCCTCACAGAGCTGCTAGATGCACACTAATCTTCTGTTGTCGAGTGATTAAATGTAACATGATTTAAACTGTATGCATTTCTTAATTATGAACTGTATTTTTTTAATCCTTTCATTAAATATTACTATGAAAATGTGGTTTTTCTTCCTTTAGTGCAGCCCAAGGTAATGTTACATGAGACTTGTGGAAAGGAGAGGATGCAGTTGCAGTACCATGTTTTCCTGCAAAATTTCGGAGTTAAGATGTAAAAAAGCCTTTTTCTTTTTTAAATAGTTGTTTGAAGGAAATTCTGAAGTGCTGCTTCTCGGAAGAGAATTGTTTGAGAAGGAAGAAATACAAGCAGTTTTCGTTATGAATTTCGCTTCTTTTTTGATCTAAATTTACTCTTCCTTACATTTCAAAATACTTTGCAGTGCAGTAATAAGTCTCATCGTTCCTTTGACACAGATGTGAAAGTTGAGGTATAAAATGATGAAGTGATTTGGTTGCCCTGGGGTTCGGTGAGGCATCCACAAAAAAGTCTGCCTTCTGCACTAGTTCAGGACTTCAGTCATTTAAGCATCTTTCAGATTTCCATGCAAAAGGTTGGGTTCTAATTCATGGCAGCGCCTTTGAGGCTGATGGAGGGAACCATTTGCCTACTTTGTAACTTGCGCCATGCACTTCTTGCATGACAAAAAGAAACCCCAAACCAACTTTTTTGCTCCTTTTTGCTTGTCTTTATTCCATTCCTTTTTTTTTTCAGATTTTATGTTTGTTTCCGGTACTCCCAAAGCTGTTTCCTTTCCTATTTATAGTTGTCCTCATAATAGCATCAGACATCTTCCAGCAGTATCCTGGGATATGATTAGTATCACACATACTTTGTTCTTATGCTTTCATTACTTCCCTGCAGAGTTTTCATGAGCAGAGGTAGCAAAGGTGGAAATGGGCTTTTTTATGATAAAGAATTTTTGTTTACTCTTCAGAGAAGATAGTCAAAGAAGGTGCTTTGTAATTGGAGCAGATGAGGTTGACCGTGGCTCTTCCTTCCTGGGAGGTTAATTTAATCATTTTAATACTTGAGAACACTCCTGCACAAAAATATCTAAAATACGTTGTTTCAAGTGGACAGATGAGCTAATTCTCTTGGTCCTTGAGAACTGTGCACATAACCTGGCTACATTTTTTGAGCTGTGAGGAGGTTTGTGGTAGCACAGACCAGACAAATTGTTTGCTGAGAGAGAAACTTGTGGTTAGTATTTGCTCCTGCGCCCGTTTGCACCAGAGATGGACAGAAAGGTAAGGCAGGGTAGGATTCAGAGCTTTTAGTTGAAGCATTCTGTTTGTAGTGGGAGTCAAAGTAAACACTGGCATGTGCAATTCCTCCATTCACAGTACTCCCTTACCCTTCACTGTCTACCTTCACTGTATGTACATGTCAAGAACCACTGTTCAAGTCACGTTTTTAGACTACACAAGTATGGAATATAAAAATTAATTTAAAATAATCTGCCATGCTTCAAAAAGGTATTTGAAATAACTCTATGAATTTAATGTCAGGTAATGCAGAAGATGATGAAAGACACCACGGGGGGTATAAAAAGAGGAAGAGAGTGAAAGACAAGACTAGTCAGAGAGATGGTAAATTTTAAATGTTACTTGTATTGCTAAGAATTAGAAAGCATTGAATATTTTATCAGGTTTTCTTTTTTTATTGTTTTTTACTTAATTAATTTTGTAGCCAGTTCCTTACGTTGAAGGTATTGAAGCCAAAGGTTTAAACATGAAACAAATACAGCTCAAATATTTAAGACTAAGAAAAAGGTTTCTGCAACCAGAAATAAAGAACTGCATTTTTTTTAATCACTTTCGGACCAAAATCTGCCTATTCGCATAATCCTGGGGTTTTTTTCCCCCTTTCTTTTAATGTCCCCATTTTTTCTGAAACTTCACAGCTTTGTGCAACTGCATATCCTTTCTAGAAACACAAAAATGGAAAACCCTTCCCTGAACTCAATTAGCTATTGATAGATGAGTGCATAGATCTGTCAAATGACTTCATTTGCATTGTAGCGAGGCTTGGAGGACTTAGCTGACAGAAGGGTATCCCACTGCGCAGTGTAGAGCTGCTCAGACACAAAGGAAGAGGCCATTTCTCCCTCCAAGTTAACAATGTAAATGAGAAAGGTGATGGATGGAAGAAAAAAGTGTTACTCCTTTTTTACCAGTTGGGATCTGAAACAGTGGGTGTTGTTTGCCTGTTTCCGCAGCAGGATATGCTGAAGCAGCTTTTGGTCAGTAATTTTCATCTCTACTTGCTCTGCAAATTTGCAGTTGCAATATATTTGTCATGTTGTGTGAGGAACTAACTATATTGGTGAGCCAATCCAGACTGAAAATAACCTCCAAATAAAAATAATAATGCTCAAGCTGTCCTTGTTAGCCAAAGAAATTCTTGCCAGACTATATATATGCTTAAGATAAAGTGTCTTTAAGAGTTATAGTACAGAACTGATTAAAGTGATTTTAATTTTCTTACTGGATTAAAAAAATACATGGAGTGTAAAAATACTGCAGTGCTATGGAAAGAACCTTGTCCACTGTCTTCAGAAGACTCAACACAGAAAGCCTTAGGACTAAGTAATAGGAAATGTTAGGAAATACAGGTTTGCAGTTCAGAAGTGGCTGAATTTTATTTATGCAGCTGTGTTGCCTGTTTATCTTCTGCCTTCTCCCATCACTTCTCTTGTGCTGCTTGCTGCTAATGCAAATGTACGCAAGATTAGACAAATCCTGGCAGCCAGTTGATGAGAAGGCAGAAGGGCCTTGCCAGGGGAGCAATTAGTCTCATTTTTGTTCTTTCATTTTATTTGTTATTAGATATCTTCTCTTACTATTCCTGAGAGTAAATAATTTGGCAGACAGGTGCATCACAGGCCATTCGTGTGCCCACTGTCAGTAGTGCAGCAGGCAGGGTGGCATTATATACTGGAGTGCATCATTAATCAACTGAGATCACACTGGACTGTCACTTTCAGAAGGGAATTCTGCAGACATTTCCATAATCAAAAGCACTGTTGTATTGTCTCGTCCTGTCCTCAAACCCTCTTACTTTAAAATGCAAGAAATACCTTTCGGCTTCAGTAAAGAAATTCGCTTTCTGCTCAGCAGCAGCAGCAGTGAAGGGTGTCATTTACATCTTCCGTTTTCTCTCAGGTTCTCAAACAGTCTATTTGCTTCTCTAGTTCCCAGCTGCCCATTCCCTTCACTATTCACTGTGTGCGTTTGTGTGGCTGCTTCCAGGGCCTGGATTGCAAGCCAAAACTATTTGAAAATAACATCTAATTTCTCACCCCTGTTCCCTCCTCCGTTTATTTTTAACTGATTTAGGAACTCAGGTGTTACTTGGTTTGACACTTGATGTGCACCACAGGTCCCTCCAGTGTGCTACATTGCTTAAAAGGTATAAAGGAAACAGTTATATTTCATCCAGGTCAGTCACCCAACCTCAGCCACACAGAGACGCAGGGGCTTGTGAAGGCAGAGTGCAGGGCTGGAATGAAGGCAGTGAGGCATGGGCCTCGCTTAAAGGCTCTCTGGTAGACTGCAGTGGAGCAAGTGTGGGTGATAAGTGCCCTTCAAGCTGTTCTTTGCCAGTGAAGTTTCAGGTACTTTCTTTAAACTTTTTGAGCTTTCCAAATGTAAATACAGAGGAAGGTAAATTGGACATGTGATCATTTTTCATAATCTTAAGTAATGTTTTGTACTTTATAAATTGAGTCAAATTAGGTTTTCAGGTTGATATCTGAGTTTACTGTCTTAGTAATGACCTATGTATGTGCAAGTTCTAAGCTGAATAGGTATTGAAGAGTCAAATCTTAAAGCTCCAGCATTTTGGAAACTATGGAGAAAATACTCCAGTACTGAAGAGATAAGACAAAGGCTGAATTATTATCCCAGTTTGCTACTTGCTGTCTGACAGTCAGAGTATTACCTCATATTCTAGAATAACCTGGATCTTTGAAAAGGAAGTTTGATAATTCTGTGGGGGTTTGTCATTTTTCTTATTTTTTTAAATCCCCTTCTTCAATGGAAGATGCCAGTGATGGTGGACGATCCTATAAAACAGTTCTGGATCGCTGGAGAGAGTCACTTCTTTCTTCTACCAGCTTGTCCCAAGTCTTCCTACATCTGTCTACATTGGATCGAAGTGTCATCTGGTCCAAGTCCATCCTCAATGCTCGCTGCAAAGTGTGTCGGAAGAAGGGCGATGCGGAAAGCATGGTGCTGTGCGACGGCTGTGACCGAGGATATCACACTTACTGCATCAGGCCCAAGCTGAAGGTATCTCAGGAGAAAGAAGTGCTTCCTTTTCACACAGAACTTGAATAGTTCTTAGAACATAATTGCATATGCCTAATGCTTTTTCTCTTCATTTCCCCTTCCGTTTCTAGGTCATTCCTGAAGGAGATTGGTTTTGCCCAGAGTGCCGACCAAAGCAGCGCTCTAGACGCCTCTCCTCCAGACAGAGACCCTCTGTGGAAAGCGATGAAGAGACTGCTGAACAACTAGAAGGGGAAGAAGAGGCAAACTATGATGAGATGGGGCAAAGTGAGGAGGAGCATTATGAAGAAGAGCAAAATGAGGAGGATGAATCTCAAGAGGAGGAAGAGATAAGGTAAATAGACCTGTTAAAATACCACCTTGATCATTATGTGGAGTAATTCATGTAAGCATGTATCTTGAAACTCTAGTTTGAAAAAGACGTTTATTTTTAGAAAAATGGCAGCTTGTTACAAATTTGGCTTTTACCAAAAGTTTTAATAATGACAAAAGCTAGGGCCACTGGACTTGGGCTCACTTTCCAGGATAAAAATTCCAGCTTTGGATGTGTGGGTGACCGAAGGCCATCAGAGCTGCAGTTCTGTACAGCTACTGTTTGAATGCAAACTGGAGAGAGTGTCAGACAGTAAAAGTTTTCTGGAGAAAACATGGAGTTACTTTCGTCCAGTTTTGAATTTTGGAAGGCTAGATGCATACAGTAAGTATTAAAACATTAGGGAAAACAATCCATCGGAGGCCACAAGACATTTGGAAGGCTTGAGGACTAATGCAGTAGCTGTTTAAAAAAGGCCAACAAACAAACCAAACCACCCTTACACCCTGAAAAAGCCTCCCAAAACCATAACAACACCAGAGCAAACAAAACCCAGACAAACAAACAACCCAAGAAAACCTCCTTGAAAAACAACCAACCAAAAACACTATGCAAACTAAATAATACAAAGTGATCATTTCAGTAAAAATTTGATTTGATACACATGCCAACAACATAAAAATTGAAGGAAACTTTTCTGATCTCAGTATTGTTCTTCTCTTTTTGTTACAGTCTTTTGAATTGACTAAAGCAAGGTTATTTGCAGCTCTGACAGTTGAGATTCAGTAGTTGGAGGAAATGTGCATGTCCTCGGGAATAAATAAATTTATTTCTGGGATCTGCTCTATCTCTCCCTTGTAAAGGAAGAAGAGTCTTGAGTATTAGTTACAAACCCTGACCAGAGCATTTTATAACTCTTATATGTAGCATTTTACAACTGCATTTTTTTTATGTGGCTGATAATAATGTTCAGAAATCCTAGTAGTTAACACTTGCTGTGAGAAATAAGTGATTTAAAGAATTGATAGCTGGTGCTCTAGTTAATGTATTCCTATTGCCTAAAGCTGCAAAGGTGATCAGAATTCTGAGCATTTCTTTAAGGTATGTACTTCATGTAATATTTAATTAAGAGACTCCAGAGCAGTATTGAAGATAACAGTAATTATGGGTGACTGACTGCATCAGTCACCCATCAGTCAGTTGTGAGCCAGCTGCTAACCAGTTCAATCTTGAATGGCTTGTTTTTTTTAAATGCTGAATTAGAAAACTGAGGGAAAAGAAACAAATGGAATTCGGGAATAAATAAACATAACTATTCACTTTGTAGCCCATCAAAGCAAGGAAGATCCCAGGTCAAGTTTCCATTAAAAATGAGAGCAGCCAAACTCAACAATCCATTCTCAAGTCAGAACAGCCAGCGTCAGGCAAGATATGCTTCTCGGAGCCAGCAAATTGAATCTTCGTCAAAAATTACCAGAAGGGGTTTAAGAAACATAAAATCAGCCTCTTCAGCAGTGACAAAGTCTACTTTAAGACTTAATAGCCGGACCACTCGTCAGAGCCAAAGTTCATTACAAGCAGATGTTTTTGTGGAGTTACTCAGCCCTCGAAGAAGACGAAGAGGAAGAAAGAGCGCTGCTAACACACTGGAAAACAGCCCTTCCAACTCTCTTGGATTTAGAATTGTTGATACTGCAGACCCCAGTGAGCAGCTTAGGAAATTCCCAGTTTCTGCTTCAAAGCTTTCTCTTCCTGTTACCGAACCCAAGAGAAGAGGCAGAAAACGACAATCTACAGGTTAGAGAAATGTGTTTATTGCAGCAAAATCTGGATTCTGTTCCTTGCTAAAATATTTCTGTGGTAGAGCATGGAGACTAGAAGTAGGGGTTGAAGGCAGTTTTGCCACTTCCAATGAGATAGTTTCTTTCTTTTGCAGTGACAGTAGTGAACCTTAAAATTTTTCAGCCATCTGAGATTTATCGTATCCATATTTGAAATTTCATATTTGCACACAATATGCTCTGTAATTAGTGGATAGAAAATCTGAAAGTGCCTTAACCCATGCAGATGTTTACTTGTACCTTTTATGATTTTATTTTATTAAAGAATTAAACAGTGAGGAACACAGACAGAGGCAAGGTAGTGAAATTCGGAATATACACACACAACAAGAAACTGCTACCAGAAGAAAAATGTTGTCTGTCTGGTATAGGGCTAACAGTGTCCTTGCTAGTTAAGGTAATACTTTGATGGTAAGGAAATACTTGGAAAGATACAATAACCTTTTAAAAACAAAAAGGACCCAGTGTGAAACTGAAGAGTGTAAAAAAGCTTGTGCCTCTAGTGTGGCAGCCTTGTATTCTGCACTGTTTCTGTCCATCACTATTCAGAATTTCTGAGCTTTTCCTTTAACCACCCTGCTGACTACTCCTGAAAGCAGATAAAACCACTCTGAATAGAGGTTTTGTGAAAGTTAAAGTTAGGAGCAGGCAGCTTATTATGGTTTTTCTCTAATAGGGCTTTTCTTCAAGTGTTTAACAAATTGTTTTAAGATTGAAATCAGTGAAAAAAAAAATCGTGTCAAAAATAAATGCAATGGAGGAGGCATCCGGCTAAGTCCTGGTACATTTTGTATGACAAGAGAGACATTTGTATGACATTTTAGTAGTAAATGACAAGACTGGAGTATAGTTAATACTTTAGGCCAAACTACATGCAATTTTAAAAGCCTTATGCTTTTAAACTACAGTTTTCATACCCCAAAATAATGGTGTTTCAACCTTTTTTAATTTTACTTGTCAGGCTTTAAATTTTATCTGGTGGGGTGTTGGGTTGTTTTTTTTTTTCCAGAATCATCTCCTCCAGTATTGAACAGGAGAAGTTCAGGACGTCAAGGCGGAGTCCATGAACTCTCAGCTTTTGAACAACTCATAGTGGAACTGGTGCGACATGATGACAGCTGGCCTTTCATGAAACTGGTTTCCAAAATCCAGGTAACTGACAGAACTGTACAGTAACGGAGTAAGAGAGTCCTGTTAGCTGCTGGTAAACCTTGGGAATTTACAGCACAGTCCAAACAGGGGGACAGAGCCAAGCAGTGGGACTCAGAAGAGCTCTTGCATTTCAGCTCAGATAGTTTGTGCCAGAAATAACTTCTATAATTGATGTGGTATTGGCAAAATCTTAAATACACTTTTCATTGGGCATTTTAAAATGTGAAATGCTTTGGTTTGAAAAAATCCCCCTGAATAAGTAGAGTACAGGACTGCTAAAGGTAGGCTTGTGGTTGTTAATGAATTAGTTGAATTAATCTTTAATTTATGCAAAGATATTCTGAGAACAGACCTGCAATAAATAATAAGACAGAAAGAACTTCACATTGATCTTAACTATAATGCAGTGAAAAGATGATTCTCTAGCTTCATTCTTCATTTCCCTCTTGTTTAAATTTCAAAATACTGGATGATAATGTGGGTACCCAAAGTAAGTGCTGCTCCAGAGGTTTTTACTACAATAAGACTTCCCAAAGCTGCTTTCTGCAGGCTGCACTGGCTTGTCCATTGTAAGGCACTACTGGAACTATCTGACCCTGCCAAAGTGCCTGTCCTTTCCAAGCCCTCTGAGGCAACTCTGCACAGACATTCTTGGGGATCTAGAGTCTGGTGTTTAAGGACTCTGCTAAAATTAGCAGTGATAGCTGTTCAATCAAGACCTGAAACTCTGAATTGAGAGTCACAAATAGTTGGAAGGGTTAATCTATCTGGGCAAAGAGGATGATGTACAAACGTGAATCAACAAAGTAAGTGTAGAGGATGAGGAGACGAATTTTGAATGAAATGGAAATTAGTAACTGCCTATGAGAGTATTGGAATTATGTTGGGAAGGGCAAGAATCTGATGAATGCAATGGAGAATTCAACCTAATTTTGATGCTGAAACTAAACTGCTAGAATTCAATGCATTCTGGTTTGCCTGAATCAATCACTAAGGGATGGTCTATATAGCTAGAAGGAAAAATCCATACCTGACCCAAATTTTCTTCATCATGATAGATATTTTGGTTTAAACTTTTAGCTGCCTTTAAGACAATGTAAAGAATACATTGAATGGTCAGTGCACAGCAAGCCAGAAAGAGGAAATTACTTTTCTTTTTAGTAATTACATAAACAGCACTTCTGAAGGGAAAGGAATGAAAAATATGTCTATTTAATTCTGTTTCTCTACTAATTCTTCCTTTAGGTTCATTTGCAGGTTGCACTTGATCTGTAGTAAAATTACAAGTCATAACCAAAAACTTGGTTTTAAAACATACATGATGGTGCTTGTGGGTATCTTTCCTTGGAGCAGGGGAAGTCATGGTTGGATCAGATACCTTTTTCTTTCGCTTCCCCCACCACGCTTTGTGAGACAGTCACCCTAGACTTGGTGCTTACTGGAATTCAAAATTGGATCCAAATGATCAGTATACTTAAAGGTTAGGCAGTCCTTTTCCTCCCCTGACTCTTGATCCCATAGACATTGTTCTGGAGTGGTGGTTTCTATCTGGTACTTGCATACAGTCTCCTGCTTGCTGCTCTTCAACACAAGTAAATGGAATCTCAGAATTCTGAATGAATAGTGGTGGAGTCAAAATGGTTATTACTCGTGATTAAAGAGCTTTTAACATTGTGAATATTACAGTAAAAATAAAAAAAATTAAAATATTGAAATAATTTTTGTACTCGACAGATGGGAATAGCTGGAACGGCATAATGCTTATCTGCTCGTGCAGTTTCCTTACAGTTGTTCACGGGGCATTTAGGAGTAGATTTATTCATTAAATTGCTGGCTAACGTTTGTTGTAATCTGCTACTTGAATGATACAAAAAAAAAAGAAAAGCGGTGCCTGAAAACTAGTATTCAGTTCAGGGAATGAAGGTAGTTGTGTAGGACTCCTCTGTTTATTTAAAAGCAAAACATAAATGCTTTTTGATACATGATTTGCTTTAATGTTTTATGTGGGCATAATTTAAGCTTCCATTTGTTTGTCCATGAATCTTTTTGTTTGGATTTTTCCTTTTTTTAGGTACCAGACTACTATGATATCATCAAAAAACCTATTGCCTTAAATATAATCCGTGAAAAAGTGAATAAATGTGAATATAAGTTAGCATGTAAGTATTATTTATTGAAAGGGGGATATTGTACCTGTTTTCTCACTTTAAATACTTGTCCTAAAACAGAACTGTGTCAGATGATTAGAAAGCTGAAATTGTGTTTGCTTTGGGGTTTTGTGGTATGTGTTGGGTTTTTTAAAAGAGCAGTTACTAATATTTTTTAAATAAAATCTGTTGAACTTAGTTCCTTTACTACTAACATACATGATGGATAGATAAGAAATGGGCCGCTATGAAACTTCTGGTAATTTCTCAAGCCTTAATAACAATGAGTGACACTGATGGAATATTAGAAAAGGTACTGTTGTTCCTGTCTGATTTGCATTTCTCATATTGATAATCAGAGAAACTTAAGAATGTTTACATGGAACAGCACCAATACAGGAATAGAAACTTGATACATGTAAAGACATTTTTGTGTTGCAGCTCTGTGTGGGATCATTGTACTAATTTATTGATGTCATACTGGTTTATCGCTGCTGTCTGATGACTTGAAATATACTAAGTTAATTTCTTTTATTCACTAGCTGAATTCATTGAAGATATTGAGCTGATGTTTTCGAACTGCTTTGAATACAACCCTCGTAACACAAGTGAAGCAAAAGCTGGAACTAGACTTCAAGCTTTCTTCCACATTCAGGCTCAAAAGCTTGGACTTCCGATCACATCTGGTAACGTGGACCACACCGCTCCCGCAGTGAAGAAGTCACGAATCTAACCTCTGCCTTCCAAAGGATTTTTTGAGGGAATTTATTATATTCATTAAAATGGATTGTTAAAGTACGCAGTCGTCATGTCTATTTAAAGCAATAACAACTGTTTTAACCACCTTGAAGTGTGGCCTGCACTATATTCTCAATATAATATTAAGCACTCAGGAGAATGTAGGAAAGATTACCTTTGCTACAGTTTTATTCAGTGTCTAATAATTTTGATAGATGTACTGGATACAGTACTGGTTTACAGAGGTTTTGTACATTTTTAATACATTCATGTGTCCAGATATCTTCCAGAAGTACTTTGTTTTTTCCTGCACAAAATAACCTTGTTTCATCCTCTAGATTTTGTAGGAGCTGTGGTATTGAGGGCTTTATCAACTCAGAGAAAATCTTCTGCTGTAGCACAGTTGAAGAAACTGTGTGTGTTGTTAAAACTTGTTTGAGCATATCTTCTCAACACTAATGAGTACAACTGCATATCTTTTCATGTACTGTACCAGTGCTGGCTGGAGGTATTCGGTCTGAGTTTATTAAGTAGATATTTATTTAGCATTCAAAGTAATTTGTGAATTTGTTTTGTATTTATAAAATTTGTACTTGGGGCAAAAAAAAGAGTCCCATAACTTTTTAAATTTTGGGGGGTGGGGGTTTGTTTGTTTGTTTGTTTATTTCCCTCTGACTTGATGATCAATCAATAAATACCTTCTCGTGTCCCCGGCAGTTCTTCTAGCAATGAGTAAATTTGCAGGACTGTACTCTTAAATTTCTACATTCAACTTTGGAAGTGTACAAATAAAATGACACATTTTTTCAAAGTATGTTGAGCCTGGACTTCCTCTTGAGTTGTACAGCTACACCACCTTTGCATTAACTTACGAGGACAACTTGCTGGAGGCAACAGAGCAGAATCTGGTTCCACTGTGAGTACCCCAGCCAGCACTCTGGGCAGCTGCAGCCACTGTAATACCTGGTCTCTGAGGGATGCCGGTGTCCATCAGTATTTACAGAGTAACGTAAGTAGCGTACGTTTCATGGATCTTTAATTTGGATCTCTAACAGTGTAAAACCTCGCAAATTGGTTCAGTTGACCAGCGGTTTCTTTAAACTATCCTTACTATGCTTGATAATTTTACTTTCAATATTTATTAATTTAAATTTATTAAGCTCAGTTTGAGTTAATAGGTTTAAATCAGTCCTGCCCTCTTGGAGATATGCCACAATCCAAGAAAAAAGTATGGAGCAGAAGTTTGGGGATAGGAGAGAGCGGTAGGAAAAACTGAAACATGAGGCTTTCTGCTGCAGCATCTTTTCCCCGTGTTTATGCAGCTTGTGTTAAAGGGTTAAAACCTGAATATGCTTCTAAAAATTACTTGCTATGGAGCTGTGGGCTTTGGCTGCTGTAGGGCTTGCCTTGCCTTAGAGGTGGCGAGAATGGGCATTCTCTTGAGTTTAGGGAATGGATGGCAGTGGATAGGAGACTGATCAGTTCAAAGTGTTGCAGTTGTGGGTTGGGGTTTTTATAAAATAATATTTAAAAATTAGAAGAATGACAAGGGGGAGGGTGTTGTTCAGGAATGTCTGAATGTAATACTTCCTGAGTTTCTGTAGAAGCTTTCCTGTTCAGAGGAAATCTCTGTCCAGATTAAAGAGACATTTTTTTGTTCCCACAAAAGAAATGTTCCCAGTAAATAATGCTAAATTCTGCAAGGAATATGAGCAGCGGAAGATTTGGTCGCAGGGTATAAGTTGTACTTGATACCCCTGCATCTGTCCAGTCCCGAGAGGTTGTGTAAGTCCTGACTAGTAGGTTGCACAAACAGTTGTGCTCATTCTTGTTCACATGAATAATCCCCATTGACTTGAATGTGAATACATTTTGAGGAGGGGCACAGTGAGCTGAATAAGTCTGTCTGTGGCAGATGCAATTTAAATCATTTCTATCCCAACCTACTCCCAGCTGTTCATTCCTATCACTCTTTTTCCAAGGTATTTCCTTCAATAGCATCTCTTCGACAACACAGCCATAATTTTGAGTTTGGATAGAGGAAGTGGGAGAAGTCCAACCCAAATCTCTGCTTATGACAGAGGTGTTTGTATGCTTATGCTGAGCAAAGTTACAAATTTCCCTTTAAGTTTGCAAGCGTGAGGCCTCACTTACATTCACTGAAGGTGAAATACAGGAAGTAGTATTCTGCTTCGAACAGCTGTGTGTAAAATAGTAGTCCTGTCTGCTGTATGTGCAGTTCAGATCTGACTGTCCTTGGCTTCAGTGATGCTCACAGGGCATGAACCAAGTTCCTCAGAGCAGACTGCCTTATCTGGTACTTTCTTTGAAGCTTTTTCAAACTTCAGTGTTGCTTTTTCTGAGCTATGTCAGAAGAATATCTTCTTGATGGCCTTTGGAAAAAGGGGAGTTACTTCTATCTCCTTCATTGTCTTAGGGGCTGACATATTTGTGCTCCTCATCTATCTTTTCCCCCTAACAAATATGTGTGATACCACGATCAGCCATCCCACCTGATGTTACCATCAGGGTAAGGTCTGTACAGTATCTGTCGGGCTCCAAGCAAAAGTTTTTAACAAAGGTGTCAAAATGGATTGGGTAACAGCTTCATCCTGGATTCAAACTGATGAGGCTGTACCAGACTCTTACAAAAAGAGGCAGTAGGCTTCCTTGAGCTTCAAGTGTAGCATCTGTCCTCTAAGCATTTTAACAAGATGCAACAGTGAGAGTCTTGCCTTTCCTGGCAGCCCCCACAGAGCTTTAAGCCCTGGCATGTATCTGGATGCTGTAATAACAACTGGTTTTCCTGCTGTCCAAATTCTGCCCCTTTCATTCATGCCAGAGCTGAGTAACTACCCGAGGCAATTTCTTCTGATGGTTTTTTTGTATGTAACTCTTTAATGGCCATGGGACCAGTCCGTTTGGGCTCCCAACCCAAAGGATTCTCTAGTCCAGGAAACACCAGGATTTCCTCAGACAACTTGCTCACCTCCTGGCCACCACAGGCTACCACAGATGCAGGAGACCAATCCCGACAGTCACTGCAGGTACTAGAAGCAGCTCCTCCTACCCAAGCAGGATGAGGTCACAAGAAGAAGGCCACTTCAAATGCTGGCTGTGGCCTTCTGTGGTGGTTGCAGTGAAGCTGATACTGGCTGTTGATGTTCAGGTGTCAACACCAGTGTAGCTAGGACTCGTATCAAGTCCCTTCACCTGTATTAGGAGGCAGGTGCTCACCTTAGCTGGCATATCCAGTGTCAGATTCACATGCTGGAAGTCTGACTTCTAGAAGCCTGTAACGATGCTGGAAAGCTTGTGTTGCTTTGGTTTGGCAGCCCACATGACAGATGTGAGCTAGCACTCTTCTTTTTGAGGGGTTTGAGCTGGGGCCAATACCCCAGCACCCACTGCTGGATGGCTCTTCTGTGGAGGGGTGAGGTTTTGAGCACTTAAATGTTAGCATTAACAATAAAGAAAGATGATCTTAGCATAATCTCAGCAAATACAGGCATTAGAGACCAGTACATAGCAGCTAAAAACCAGCCTGAACGTGCATACATAGGGAGGCAGACCCTGAAGAGCCCCAGTCCACTCACGGCAGTCACCAGCTGCCCCACAGCCAGCCGTCCCCGCATCTGGAGCCTTCCATGGACATGTGCAGGGAGCAGGTCTCGGGACAGCAGAGCACACCACAGTCCTTCCCAACACCATGGCACTGGTAATCTAGTGCTTTAGGATTTAGGAGATTACACTTGTGGTTTATGAATCATTGATGTAACCACTGAATTAACCCTTACCCTGCAGTGATCTTGTCTCTTCCAAGTTTTATGTGTTTGTATTCAATAATACCTAACACTGGTCATGCTACCTATTGGTGATAACTGCTGTAACCTATCACAGCAATTCCAGGTAACACTTCTTGAGGCTAGCAAGGACTATTTCTACCCTGCAAGAGCCTTCTCACGCTAAAGAAATTGCCAGTGTCCAGACGACTGCAGGAAGTTTTTTGTACAGCATTTAGCTGTAACTCTGAGAGAGCTTTTCCTTGCACTGCTAAACTGCCTTGATCTTCACAACAGTGACATAGTCTAGCTCTGCAGAGGTGCTCCTGGTGTTTTACTTAGCTTGCTGCAAGATATTCTGGGATTTCTCAGCCTGCTACCAAGTAAGGTATCCGTCCTCCTGCCCTTCATCAGCTCCTCACTTCCCTTAATTTGGTGCTTCCTTAAAAAGTGCTATTAAACCTTGCCTTTGAAGTGCTCAATTGCATATATGTCCAGTATCAGGCCTGTGTAAAACCCCCTCAGAGAATCTCTAATTACCACCAATAAGAAAGCTTCCTATTCCAGAGAACTCCGGTTTGAAGATGATGTCTGGATTAAGACTGATGCAAAAGGTAGAATAACTTGTGTTGCAAATCAGAAGAGTTATAAAGACAGGTTAAGTGAACTGATTACCTTGTTTCCCGATAGGGATGCTGATGTAGAACCATCCCTAAAATATATTTGTGTATTTGTGGATGTATGTGTATATTCTTGGGAAAAGTTTGGTATTTTTAACTGCTCTAAGTCACTGACTATTAAAACAACGCTTATCATTTATGAATCCTAGAATTTAGGGAATGGCTTGGGTTAGAAGAGACCTCCAAAAAGCATCTTGTTCCATCCCAGTTGCCATGGGCTGGGACACCTTCCACTAGACCATGATGCCCAGAGACCCATCCAGCCTGGCCTTGAACACTGCCAGGGATCACTGCCACAACTTTTCTGGACAACCTGTTCCAGTGCCTCACCAACCTTACAGTGAAGACTTTCTTTCTCTTATGTAATCGAAACCTGCTCTCTGGCAATGGGAAGCCATTCTCCCTTGTCCTGTCACTCCATGCCCTTGTAAAAAGGCCCTCTCCAGCTTTCTTATAGGCTCCCTTCAGGTAATGGAAGGCATTTTGGAGTGCATTAAAATGCACATCAATACAAGTTACTCCTGAAACATTCTTGGAGCAGAAAGCCGCAGGCTGCACATGTTTTCCAACAAGTGCACTAAGACAAATTTAGGTTTGTTTCTTTACCATAATATATCAGTTTCCTGGGTTTTTAGTGCTTCTTTCCTGGAAAACTGCTGAAATTAATTTTAAATCTATTTTTTAGGTGCAACTCAATCTTTAAATTTTTTTAGGGATGAAAGAAGGAAAAAAATCAAAGGGCTGTATCAGCCGCTGGCCTGTGAGCGGCTCTGGGTATGCAGCAGCCAGCCAGGCTGGAGGTGCTCAGCCCACACAATGTCCCGCAGCCTTTGCCAGAGCGGGGAGAAGGCAGCGAGCTCCAGCATTCCGCCTGCGCCTCCCTGCTTGCTCACAACGTTTATCCAGCTGTTCAGGTCACTCGCTTTTGATGAGAGAAATGTTTGATTGGGCCAAGTTTCCTACAAGGATGTTACATGACAGCATACTCTAAAACGCTGGCCAATGGCCATGAAGATCAGCTTTCACTTCTGTCTTCTCTGCTGTTTGTCTTTTTCCTTAGATTGATTTTAAAGAACCACAAAATAAGGGGTTTTTATTTGACTAACATAGAGCTGCTGCACCAGCATTGTGTCACAGCATCGTGGTCTAGAGTTATTCTGATGCTTGTGCTGCCTGGTTTAACCATGCCATGTGGAGGGACTGAAAATGGCGTGCTTGTCCCATAATTTCCCTGTAACAAAGTTAAAAGGAATCCTCTACAAGGATTACCTTGTTCTGCTACGATAACACACAGTCCAACTTCAGCTTTGTGAATTTGCTAGTCTCGTCTTACCAATTTATTTAGGATTTATACTGATAGTTCCTCGGTTAACAGTCCAATAAGAATGTGTATTATAATCTACATGCTTTCCAATTTTTGTCCTTTGAGCACTCTACAAATGAAATTAGCTTGGAGAGGAAAGGACTTTGAAGAGACAGGCACTGCTGTGGCTCAGCTGCTGTGAATTCTGTGTTCAAAATGGCAGAAATGGGAGCCAGGATGCTAAAATGTTTGGGGTTTGGATGGCAGTTCTGCATTTGACTGTGTGGGGCTTCATAACTGCTTTTCATGAGCATTCCTGTGCAGATCCCACCATCAGTCACATGCTGGGCTCTGCAGTCCTGGCACAGCTTGTGAGCACTGCTGTCACCAGAGGACACTTCTGCACTGACCGACAGGCCCCACGATCCAGCAATAGTTATAAATATTCCTCGGCCTCAGTCATCCTAAAGCCCATCGTCAACCACCAGAAAGTGATCTCAACTCATGTATTTAGCATGTTAGGCTTAGCTAATGTTTTATTTTTAGATTGCTGTCTGAAAAAGAAAAACTTAGTGGTTTTAAAAGGCACTATCAACTTTTTAAGCACCTTATCTTGCAAGGGGGCTTTGAAATGTTTAAAGATATTTAGATGGTGCATCTTTTGCTTCCATAGTTGTTGCTTTTAAGAGGTTTCTTAAGAACCAACCCTTGGGTTCAACCTTCATCAAACAGAATTTCCTTTCATTCAGATGCAATGCTGCAAACTGAGTCCAAGATCTGTCTGGAGCAATTTTAAGAGTATTAAAACTCCTGAACCAAAAGTGTCTGTCCTCCTTTTTGTCTGACCTTTACAACTTCCAATCTAAACAGGCCATGTGAATTAATTTCTGCCATCTCGGCACTTTTGTCATGGCTTCCTCTATCTCCTGGAAAGTATTCAATACTTTACTAGTGATTCTTTTTTGTATTTAAAAGATATCTCCTTAAATCAGACCTGCAATGTCATAGAAGTGATCATGATTAGAAACAGTCCATTTTCCAAGGACCTTATTCCAACATGATGACATAACCCCACCAGGAAAAGAAGCACGGAGCAATGAAGGTTAGTAGGAAAATCAGGCCAAGCCTGGAAGACTTGGGATTAATGCCTGAAATCTCTGTACACTCTGTGTATAATGATGCTTTGCACTTGTCCAGGCACAGAAAAACAAGGATTCCTTGTCCCACCAGGAGCCCTGGCTGTCTCGGGGAGGGGGGTGGAGGGTGCTTCTCTGTAAAAAAGAACACAACAAAGTTGAATCATCATACATGTTATGTGTCAGCTAGCCCCAGCAACTCGAAGGTCTGCACATACCTATCCTAAATGAAAAGCGCTTTTGGAAACCATCGCCACCTTTTCCTGGAGGTGCACCAGTTTAAACTGTGCCATCTGCTGAGATGGCTGGCTGTATCCTAACTTTTGGCAGTTGTCCTGCAAACCAGGCTGAGGCTGTTCAAGAACTGACCCTTTCCAGCTGTCGTGCTCGTCTGCTGAGAGGAGTCACTGCTCTGTGGCTCAACAAGTTTTCAGAAACATAAACAAGCTGAACTCACAGCTAAGAGAATTGTAGATGCGCACTTCAGTAACACTACTGTTGTCTTTACTCCTTCTTTCTGTAAGATCTATTATATTTAGATACTAAATAAGATACAGTATGTAATATAATGAACATAATATTGTAAGCAAAGAACCAACTGTTGAGCCACAAAACAGAGTAAGGATAGAAACAACACTTTTATCTCTGTTCTGATTTTAAAAAGAAACAAAAACAACTGCTTCTGTGCTGTGGTAAGTCTACTAAAATCCTAGCATAAGAGGCAGCAGAATTTGACTTTCTAAGCTTGAGGAGAGGAACTTAGAGACTCCCAGCATATGGACTATCACTCATTTTGTAAGATATGGGAAAGTGTAAAAATTGCTGAGTGCTGTTGATGCGTGTGCATAGCAAAAAGACACTGCAGCAGTTAGAGACACATTTTGTAGGGCATACAAGAATTACAAAGGCTAGCAGACTAAACAGTAGTTATTGCTTCTAGTGCTACAAAGGTGTAAACCTTTGTAAATGTCGAACGTATGCTAATTATGTAAAGGTAATTTTTATCTTTTCATCAATAAGGCTGAGCAGTTTCCCTGTATTTTGGACTTTAGGGGAATTTTTTGTTCTGTTCCGCCATTATTTTTCATGTTTCTCTCACAGGAGGTTTTGTTTGTTTGTTTGTTTGTTTGTTTGGTTTTTTTTTCTGTTTAAATACCATCCCTAACACGATGTCATCACAAGACACAACATTTTAATTAAATCTCTCTTTCGCTGTCCATTGGGAGGCCCGTGGCTGCCCGGCGCTGTGACTCAGTGACACGTGTGAGTTACCAGCACGGCGGGAGAGGGCGAATTCCCCCCTGCCCCGAAAAACACGCGGCTGCTGCTCCTCGGGCATCCCTGCTGGGCTTACGCTGCTGCCGCTCCCTGCCGCCTCCTGCTTGCTCCTCTGCCATACGGCCTCAGGGCAGCTCCTCCAGGGAAGGCGGACGGCCGAGGAGCTTTGCAAGGGGCGGGGGGAAGGAGCTTTTCCTCAGCCGCATCCCCGCCCGGGCTGGAAAGCGGGCGGCTGGGCGAGGCCGGCAGCGCTCCCGCNCGCGCCTCTGCCGAGTGAGTGCAAGGACAGCTCCGAGCCCCAGAGGGGTTTGGGGATCGCATCTGGGGACGAGGCGAAGTGAAACCATTAGTGACCCGTGTTAAAGGGAGAGTGGAGTCCGGAGTTCCCTAAGGGGGCTTGCTGTGGATCCGTGCCTCACACCAGCACACGCAGCCTGCCCCTCGCTCCAGGCTCCTGCGATGACCTCACAGGGAGGCACTGCCAATCTTCCTAACTTGCAGCAAAATCGTGCCAGGATCCACAACTTAAGAGTCAATTATGTTTACTGGGGGGGGGGGGTTTGTTCTTTGTTTTTGTGGTTTGTTCGTTTGGGGTTTTTTTTAAGGAATTTATGTGCAGTGTAAGGAGAGAGAAAAACTCAAGTGTTAGCATTTGACAGGTTTTCTCTAATACTCCCTTACATTTCCAGAAGTTAGACTTTGTCTGGCATTCTTTGCACTCCCACTGAAAACACAGAATTGTTAGAGGGAAACTTGATATTTTGCAGGGGTACGCAGGACGGCAAAGAGGTAAAAGAAGTGCCCTGAGCAACAGATCTCATCAAATGCAGTTTCATGTAGATTTCTCTCCTTTGACAGGTTGAGTTTTTGCACTGGATGGTATTAAGACTCCATAAGTGTGCACCTATGCAAGTTTCTTTGCTTTTCCTTTCTCTTTGCTTAGTCCTCTTGAAGGTAATCTGGCTACACCATAGGAGGTCTGAGGTCTCCTAGCAGAAACCAACAGGTTCCTGAATTGGCCAGGTAGACATACAGCCCCACTTTCTTCTATCTCGAATTATTTTACAAAATTTAATGACTTAATTAAGGATCTTAATTATTTTCGTGACTTCTATTCTTCTGTCAGATTTAACTCAAACAAGCTAACAAGTTAAAAAGTTACCGAGACAAGGACTAGCTGAAGTGAGAGAGGGGATGCCTGAGGAGGCCAAGCAGAGGCCTTGCTTCCATGGGAAATGAGGCTGAAGTGGTAGCACTGAGCTCAGCGAGAACAACAGAGAAGCAAATAGGATGCACGGCGTACTAAAGGAAAGGACTCTGATACTGAAGAGCTTCAATGCATCAAGCAGCTTAGTCCATTATATTAATTTCTCACTAATGAGCATTCAGGAGTTGAATCCAAACAAAGAGTGCCTCCTGCTTCACGGTGAGTCATTGCTTCCATCCACAGAGGGTGAAGGGAGGCTTGGAGGGCTTCCTCAGAGGCATGTGCTCCACAGAGGGTATCATTCACAAAGCTTTTAGTGCTGCTGCTGCTGGACTCTCTGAATCATTGGGCTATTTCCGTGGTGCCTGGTGGGATGCGGGTCTTGTGGCATAGGGGTAGTGAAACTCGATGCTTCTTGAGTGCAGTGAGATGCTGAAGTGAGGAACCAGCTTTGTCTGAGTGTGCTCCAGCAATAAGATTTGCTTGGTCATTACTGCTTTTGGCTGGATACTGGCCATTTCTGTGGCCTCCGAAGTTCACCATTGGGCTCTATCACAAGTTCCTTCTCTGATCACTGCAGTCACCAGGAGTTCAAAATTAGTTTCCTTGAAAATGAGAAGCCCTTTTCTGTTTACCTGGGACCTGTTTTTCCCCTCTAAGGAATGCTCTTCAATTCTGGTAAATTCATTTCTGTCCCAGAGATTTCTGTAAAGTCAGAAAATACTCTTCCTTCATCCTGTGCTGCTTCCCTGCTCTGCTGGCTGCCAAGTACCAGTCAGTGATGTGCAACAGCAGCAGCCTTTAGTGCCTGGGTACCTCAAGTACGCACCTTGTGAGGTGAAGAGAGTAGCAAGCACTTCTGATTCATTATTCAGTTTCCATGGTGTTAAAAACAGAGGGTGAGTCATGCACAGTTTTACAGTTGTCATCCCTGGGGCACCTATCCAGCCACGCAACTCTGGAGCCGGTAACTCTCCACCTTTCATTTTAGGAGCCTGGGATATGCAGTTCAGAGGCCCCATGTGGGTGGCTGAGGGTACTCTGCAAGGGCATGAGACTGGGGCACTCGCACACAGCACATTCATGGTCTTGCGCACGTTAGAAGATTGCTGAGCCCACGGCAGTGACTGGTCAGTGGCACCAGAGGATGTACTGCACACGGGCACAGCTATGCCTGCTTGCCAAATATACAATAAAGGCACTCCTTCTTGAGTCTCACATTGCTGGCACTTGAACAGGCAGTAAAAGTAATGGAATGGCCATCATCTGGAAAAAAAAAAAAAAAAGACTTGAGTCAAAGAGAGCTCAGTGGCAGCAGGAAGTCCTGAATGTGTGGCTGTAAGGAGCTGAGGGGTAAATATAGCTCTGGATTAGTGATTTCAAGGCTGATGGATCAAATTTTGAATACTGATGATGCAAATCAGTCTTGAATTCTGCATCCACAGGCCAGGATATATCCAGAGAGCAGGCTGTAACTCAAAAAGGATATTGGAAACATAGTGTCTCACCTGATCAACACGGTAATGTATAGTAATGGAGAACAGGGGAAGAAATGTCAGCACATCACTCACACTATGTATCTAAAATACACAGAGGAATCTAATACACGCGCTGACAAACAATGGCTTGCAGGCTTCCACCACCATACTGGTAGTAATTCAATTCTTTTGGGGACAGAGAGCTGGCTGGTCTCGGTGTAGGCTGGAGACTCTCGGGTACAGCTCCTTGAGGTCCTCAGTGTACAGTCACACAGGACTGAGAATCCTCTTGTCCACTTGGACGGGCCAGAGATAAAATGCTCTGCGTTTGCTGTCCTGTGCCTGAAGCCCTTTCCAGCTCAGTATGGAACAGTAAAACACTGTCGGGAGAGTTGTCCTTCCTGGTTTTCCTGTAAGTCATTTTCACGTCTTTAAGGTACCTTCCGCCCTACGTTCTGTGTCCCGCCCCACTGTCTGAGCAGCTCCGCCGGGACCGCAGAAAGAGCAGGCTTTGTGCCAGGCCCCTTTGTGCCCAGGCCCTTTCCCTGCACAACCCGGGGCACTCGCAGCAGCAGCCGACATCCTCTTCGGGCGGGGACAAGGCGGCGTGGCTCACGGGAGCGACACAATCGACACAATGCCGGCTGTGGGGCGTGAGCGGGCAGCCTGACAACGCCCGGCCACGAACCGCGAGCACGGGGCAAACGCTTTAGAGCAGCAGGAAGCGCCTGGGCCAGGGCGCAGCGCCGGGCGGGCGCTGCGGGCCGCGGCGGGCTCAGGGCAG
>WBMY01010618.1:60616-86527 GCA_013397315.1 Donacobius atricapilla | reverse complement strand
GGGCCGGGGGCGCGGGGCGGCGGGAGCGCCTCTGTGCCCGCGAACAAAGCGGGGAGCGGCGCCCGCGGCGCCCCCGGGACAAAGCCGGCGGCCCCTGCGAGCCGCGCACCTGCCTTCCCTGCCGGGCAGCCTGCGCTGGCAGCGCCCGCCTCGACAGATGCAGCTGCTGGACCGAGAGCAAGGGCGCTGCAGATGGGCTGAGCTCGCTTGCTCACTCGCAGCGGGATTTGCTAAATTATGGTCATTTTGCCTTGAGCTCCCCGTTTGCTTTGCCGGTGTTTTGTTTCCTTGCTGGTTTAGGCTCTTGTTTTGAAGGGCTCGCGAGCCTTATGGGGAGCTGTACGGTTGTGGTTGGTATTTTTATATGGACGGAGAGCAATCGAACAATGCTCCCGCAGCAGTATGAAGTAAAATTCGGGAGTTCTTAAGGCGCGGTGTTGAAGCTGACACAATGCAGAAAACATTTCTGCTGTAGAGCCTTACCTCACCCAACAAAATGAGAGTCATGACAGTGCTGGATGTAAGCTGCTGTTGTAGTGTTTGCTCTACTGAAAAAAAAAAAAAAAGACCGACAAAAATCAACCCAGCAGAACCCCAGCCCCCTCCTATCCCAACCGAAAATTACAAACTCTTCTCCTGTGCTCAGTTCCTACTCCCTCATCACTCCCTCTTCCCCTCCCCCCAAATAAGCCAAATGCATGATAAGGTAAAGGAAAACTGAGTAGTACCGTGGTGTGACTAGTTGTATGAAACTGCTATCCAGAACTGCAGCTGAAAATGCTGAGTTCTAAAAGAAACTACTAAATTCACACCTTCTTTATATCCTCTGCTCCAGTCCTACAAATATTACTAAATTCACAGGGTGTTCAGGTTGAGTATAGTATTTTTATTCTTACGGGGGCAGGCAGACTTTATCTAGCACTGTGGGCTATCATCTTTTTCTAGTGATTGTTAATTTTTGCTGTTTAAATTGTTCCTTTGATCTCATTTTACAGGCTTCTGGAGTAACAGTGAATGATGAAGTCATAAAGGTTTTTAATGACATGAAAGTAAGGAAATCTTCAACCCCAGAAGAGATTAAAAAAAGAAAGAAAGCTGTTCTCTTCTGCTTAAGTGATGACAAAAAACAAATAATTGTAGAGGAGTCAAAGCAGATATTGGTTGGTGACATTGGTGATACTGTGGAGGACCCCTATACAGCCTTTGTGAAGTTGCTACCTTTGAATGATTGCCGATATGCTTTGTATGATGCCACATACGAGACAAAGGAATCTAAGAAAGAAGACCTGGTATTTATATTCTGGTGTGTGAAAGGAAGGCTTGCTGTTAAAGTTGAATATTCTGGAGCTACCACTGGATAACTTAGTAACTGTTCTGTTGTTGGCTTTTTTCTTTAAAGGGCTCCTGAAAGTGCACCTTTAAAAAGCAAGATGATCTACGCAAGCTCTAAAGATGCCATTAAAAAGAAATTTACAGGTATGGACCTGAAAATGATTTGCTCGTTCAAATGTGCCATTTAGATGTTGAGGTTCTCACAAGTACATTGTTGTCCATCTGTCTTTCAGGTATTAAACATGAGTGGCAAGTAAATGGTTTGGATGATATTAAGGACCGTTCAACACTTGGCGAGAAATTGGGAGGCAACGTGGTAGTTTCACTTGAAGGAAAACCCTTATAAAAAGACAGACAAGTGCCATCTGGATTTAAGGAGCTTCCATTTCTGCAGCTCGTTCAATTGGAATAGTATTAGTCTCCCCATCCCCTCCCCTCCTCAAAAAATAAGTCCTTTCCCCACTGCCCTGAAGGAGATGTCATTGTTAAGCAGTCTACCAGTGATTGCCATTAGACTGTTTAATCCTGGTAGTTTTATGTAGGATTCAAGGAATGCTTTCACGTCATACTCATGGCCAAAACTGACGTTGCAGGCATTCCTTGCAACATGTTCAATGAATGTGATAGTTAATGTAAATAGTCTAGCAGACAGCAAAGGGTAAGCTAATTGAATGCCTTGAAAGTATTGTCCACTGGTCGGATGGTAGACTCTCTACAGTATTACTTACAGTTGCACTTGATTGCAGTTCCATGAGGCTCTTGTGCATTCATACACCTCACCTGCCTTGACAAGCCTATTTTTGTGACATGGCAGCACACAACACTATGCATTTAAAGCACTTTTTTGTAATATGTTTGACCCGCCCCCCCCAAGGAATGCCAATTAAGTTGCTGTAACTGTGTCATCAAATTATTGTAGTACCTCAGTTTCATTCCTGTTACATGCATATCTTTATAAATGAAGTAGCTGTTACGATGCCTTTCGTTTTCCATTGAATGTACACTACTGAACAGGAGTAGAAGTTATCTGTTTACCATATGAGTCTTGAAACTAAAGTTTTGTAAAACATCAGTCATGGTGGCAATTTCTGTATTAAAAAGAGCCTTAAATGGAACATTGTTTTTTGAGATCAAAAACTGGCCACGTTGCAATAAAACTTGTGGCTTCTTACAGAACGTTGCCTTGTTTTCATTGGAAAATATAGTTTTTAAGTGTTTAAGCATATTTCGAATAACTTCTGTGGAAAGTATTGTAAAGGTAAACAATCATTAATCTCATCTTGAATAATGCAAGTTTTTAATACTGATTTAGGCACTGGTTTACAATACTTTGTGGCTCTGTTCTGGCCATTCAATAAAGGACCTGCTCCTAGGTTACCGTAAATTAAAGAAGCTACCACTACTGGAGACCATTATTTCCATGAAACACTTGTGTCAGAGACTTAAAAATAAGAAGTAATTAACCATGCAGTGTGTCTTGCACCTGAACGTTCTTAAAGTTCTACATGCCAGAGTAAAACCTTGCACGAGTTTTTACAGCTCGGTCAGATGATGTGTAATGACAGTAACATGCAGAATATGAAGCGGGGAAATAATTTTTGTTTCTTGAGTGTTGCAGTTAGACTGACTCAGTACAAGAATTAGCCTAAATGAACTGTTCTACTTGTTAGCTTCTATGTAAATAGAACTGGAAAGTGTTTGCCACTACTGAGGCTTGCATAGGGGACGTGTTTTGGCTGGGAGCCAAATAATGCTCTCCTTATAGAGAATTTGATCTGCTCTGTGTGAGCAATCCTCGGTTAGCCAGAGCTATTTATGGCAAACACATGCTTTTGTATCTTGTCATCGTTATCCACAAATGGCAAAACTGGACATGATTCTCCTGGTATGCATAAAGGAGCGCTGTTAGGCAGCCACTGGCAGCTGAACTCTGCATGCTGCTAGAAGGAATGCTCTTTTATCATTACCTTATTTTAAAAAGTTGGTAGAGTAGAACTGTGGAGCTTTTAAATGCGGGCTCTTTATGTTCAGTCCATAGCCCTTTTTCAATGAGGAAACAGATAATAATCCAAATACTTTCTCTCTTTTTTCCGGCCCTCCAATAGTTTAAGTAACCTAGTGGTACTGTGTTTGGGCTCTCTTGTCCTGTAGAACTTTAAGACTTTATTTCAGGCTTCTGGCTATCCCTGTGACTTGCACACCTCATTGTGTTAGCTGTTCTATGTAGACTAAACTTTACTAGAATTTGAGTAAAAAGGCATGATGACCACTGACTTACTAAGTGTATTAATGAGTCTTGGTTTTGTTCTACAAAACTCTCCTTTCAGGTACCTTTTAAGATTGCAAAGTAACTGGTGGTATGCATGTTGTCTAGATGAAAAAAACCCCCACAACTTTTTATTCCTCAAAATAGTCTATTTCTGATCATTCGTGTTGTATGCAAAGCCCAGTTCAATGTAAAAATCTTTGTGCTTTATGTTTAACTTGAGTTCAGTACAGTAAAATGAAATTATCTTTTAACTGATTTTTCATAAGGAATAAATTGTTTCTTTAGAAAAAGCCAAAATGGAAAATGTTAAATTTTAATAAACCATTTGAATTTTCATTTTAGACAGTAAACTTTTTTTAAGGAGTATGTGTTTAAATGTACTGTTTCCCTCTGCTGCAGTCTGGAAAAATGTCTGTGGCTTCTTAGTTGAATATTACAGGGGTTTTTTTGGGGTTTTTTTTGTTTTTTTTTTTTTTTTTAACTAGCTTAGGTGTATATTTTAGGTGTATATTCACTTAGTCCAACTAGCTATGAAATTGAAGCACAAATTGTCTTTATGTAAGATTCCTACCAAACTAAAGTTTTGGATCCAGAAGGATCAGCCTGCCTTCAGTTTGTTCTTGAAATGAATGACTGACTGACTGATGTGAGGTCCAATTCAGATGGCTTGCTTATAAAAAAAAAAAAAACAAAACAAAAAAACCCAATAAAGTGCTACAGAACTGTTACTGTTTGAATTATAAAACAAATGAGAGACAGCTGGCATCTGTTCCAAAATGGTTTGTCAGCTGTTGTTTTCTGTCATTATGCAAAATAGTGAGGGCCTCATTGTGATCAAGAAACGGAGGAAAATCCTCTGAAGTTGAGTATCTTCTGTGTATCTCTGTGCAGATGTGACTTCTGGATATTTTGGCTTCAGTTATTTTATTGATAAAGAAATAATAAATTTTTCATGAGAGTAGCTTGTGCAAAAATGGCATTTTTCTTCTAAAAATATTTCAAAGCCAGCAGTTTTGTTTGATTTGGTAAATCCTGGAAGAGGTATAGGTAGATGGGTTTGATTTCTCTGAAAAGGGAAATCAATCCAAGACTAGAGTGTGTAAGTGAGGTTTATGCTTGTGGTGATTTTAGAAGTGCAAAGCTTAAATTTTTATGGACTTGAGTGTAAAAAATCACTCCTCAGATCATGGAGTTTGAGTATGCTCAGTTAAGACACAAAATGTTTTGCTAAGTGGAAGTTTTCCTGCTTTACCATTCCCTCAGAACAAGTGATGGAATACAGCAATTGCCACAATTTGATAGTAAGCTTTACTCTCTTATGCCAATTCCAATATAAACCAAATTTTCATATCTGCCTATTTTTTATAAACTTCTGTAAGCCCCCTTTTAGTTTGTGGTGGCAAGTTAATGATTGTAGAGTGAAAACACGGCACTAATGGTGGATCAAAGATCATCAATGTAGCACCTGTCTATGAGTATTGAATTTCTTTGAAATATTTCTGATTTTGAAAACCTGGTATAAATAAAATTAATTTAAATGTCTTCAGTTGTTGAGTTTGTTTGTGTGCTAGTTAGCGCCTACGCTAATCACTTTGCTGTTGTCTTTGGACTGGGAACAGCCCAGATACTGTGAAAGGAGTTTTGGAATACCTGGATTTTCCTAACAGGTTTCACCTGCTGCCCATTCAGTTCAATATCCCAACTGTAGGAAAAGCCATCACTGGTGGCTCTGGAGATGGATATAAAGAAATTTTTAGTGGATTGGTTCTAGATTACCTTTTTCTTCTGTTGGATCCCAGCTCATGTGTTAGAAAATTAGATGGCTTTTATATAGCAATATAAAAAATGTATGTTTACCCTGGTGAGTAATTTCTAATACAGGGAAGAAAGTGAACTGATGTGGTGTGAAAAAAACTGACTCCATGAAGAAAGATCAAAATATTATTATTTTGGTATCAGTGGCATCTCTCTTGTTAATACAAGATTTCTTGGATCTAGGATTATATTATCTGGCAGAGTTAATTTTGTAAACAAAGCTGTCAAGAAACAGCTTCATTGGATTCTGTGGAGAAGGCAGCTTTTACAATGTACATTAAAAAAGCCTTTAGTGTTTACCTAACATAAGCTTTCGCTGTGGCTGTGGGGAACATACATAAGAATATGCATTAAAAAGGAATGAAAGGTCTCATTCTGAAATTTTTAAATAAATATTAGTGTTTAGTTTAAAAATGTTCTATTTTTACTAAATTCATATTCGGTGCTTGACCCTATTTGATTTGGACATTTCTCTGCCTCACCTCCCATGCCGTTAAATCTACAATAATCCCCATACATCTTATTCTTCCTTGCATTACTTACCTATGCATTCTACTAGTAACCTCTGAAAAATAAATACAACAGTAAAAATTAATCTTTTTGTAGGAAGTTCAAACAGGTAACATCATTTATGTTCATTTAATGATTTCATAGAATTGTCTTTTTATATTGTAAAGCTTAGAGAAAAAACACGCTAATTGGAGGTACTGAAAGTATTATTTACATGCCTAAAATTCTGGGATTGTCTTTTAAGTAACTTTTTGTAGGTTAATGTTTCCGTTGTCAGCTTTCCTTCATAGTTACTTAGAAAACTAATGATTAGAAAAGAAACTTGAAGGTGCTGCTGATTATTTTTAGAAGTTCCAAATGTCAATTTGGATTATAAAAGAATATACAAACTTCAGTTTCCCACTGCTAGCCTAATTTTTACTCTTGTGTGTACAGGCTTAGAAATGTATGTGTAATCGTGCCTCTCCTCTTCCACCTCTTTTTTTTTTAAAACAGCTGTGTCACTGCAAATCCCTGCCATCTGCCCACTGTCTTCTGTAAAGGTTTACAGACAATCTCCACTTGTACCTTTTAGTAGCTATTTTTCCTCTCTCTTGTTTGTGATTGTAGGAGTTTGATTTAGTAAAACTTACCACTGTAATGTTGTGCTCCTCAAAACCTTTTCTATTATGCAGAAAGTTAAAAGCATCAGTTAATCTCTGGTGAGCACAGCTGCAGGGTGTACGTTGGCTTGAAAAAAGAGATGTGATTTTGAGAACCAGTTTAGAGAGCCTTATTTGTGTCTGCTTCCTCTTAGTGGCAGCACTGCTTTCATCTGTGACCTTCGATTAAAGCTGATGCGAGAGCTAAGCTTTTCTTCCATTTTGGCTGTTTCAACGGAAAAGGGACTGTACTTGTAGCAAACAAGGTGCAGAGAAGCAGAGAAGGTTTAGAAGCAGCAGTTTTTTTGTAGAGACCTGTACATCTGGTGGGCGGGAAAGGGTTACAGCAGAGGATTTGTTTCCTTTTAATTTCAGTAGGAGCTTGCAGCTGTAATGACTGGGCTTATGTTATCTTTTGCTCTGCCTGAACATACTGATTCCGCAGTCTCAACTGCCTCGATGCTTTCATGCAATGAAATGTGAACACACAGCTCTTTATCAGTGAAATGTGGTTTACTCCTACAAAAGTGAAGTGCTGCTACAACAGTGCCTATGGTCAGCCATGTCATATGGAGAGATGCACCTAAGCTGCGTTTGAACAATCCTTTAAAAATGTGTGGGTTTTGATTACACCAAATACAATAATTAAGCTATGACACGAGGACTGAGGGTGTAGTTCTTAATTAGGTGACTGTAAGTGACAAACACAATTCATGGTCGTATTTTTGAATCTTAGCCCTGTTATTTAAGCATGGCTTAAAGATTAAGCACTTCCCAGTCCACAGAATTCATTGCCTGCATAAATTCTTTTAAGCAGCACTAGCATAATTTCAGTTCTTCACTGAATATACTGATGCAGAATCTTGTCACCTGAGGGTTTTTAGTCATCTGCTTGACAAATTCTTTTTGTAGGGCTGCATTATTTCTCTGCATCCACACTTCAAATTCATTTCCCAGAACTCTCCTTCCAAGTAACCAGAATTCCTAAACAATATTTATTCTGTGTGACTAAAGTAGAAAGGCATCTTGTAGAACACCCATGGGAAACAAATGCATGGTATTAGCCTGTGTGGCCACTGAACATGTTTGGCCCTGCGTGCCATCTCTGACTGTTGGGTTATTCTGATGAAAGGTCAGCTCATTCAGGTTTGTGTGGAATAGCCCAACACAGAAAATTTGTGGAAACAGGAAAGAATGTTTTAATTTTCCTCAGATAAAGACTACAAGCTGGGTGTGATAACAGCTTTTTAATTTTTTCTTTTTACCTGTCCTGACAAAAACACCTGGCTTTGATTCTAGCCAGTTTTATCAATGTATTTTGACAGGTGCAATGGTTGGAAGTATCTTCAGGACAAACTATATTTAGATATATAACCTTTTGATAATTCTGGCAGTTGCTTTGATCCCATTATTTTAATTCAGTCACTTCAACTCCTTTACAATTTTAACTGCCTACTGTTCAGCATTGCCAATGTAATCTCACAACACAGCTTGAGGAACATTTAAAAGTAGTCATCATCAAAATTAGTAATAATATAAATTTTTATTTATTTATTTTATTGAGCTCATCTCAATTTTGCAAGGATGATGACAACTCTCTTAAAGTTAGGTGGTCTTCCAGGAGTTCCTGACTGAATACCTGCCGTAGATCTTTGTGATAAGATCGAAGAAGTGTTGGAGCATTCATATCAGAGCAGTTTGCTTTGCTTTCTTGCGTAGCTGGATGAATTTCCTCTCCTGGAAGATGTTGAGGTCACTGTGGTATCCATATTTAAAGTGTTTCTCTTTCTATATCTGAATAGAATAGACAGACTGCAATTAGAACCTTTTCTTTGGGTAATACAGTCAAGGATCTCAGCTATGAATTTGGTTTTTTTTCCTGATTACCAGAAGGGAGAAAAGAACGTGTCTCATCCCACTGGGTAGCATAAGGCCAAAATGCAGCACTGCAATTACATGCAGGCATCATAATTGTTTTCAGCTACTGTACCTGCAGGTACAAAATGTGACCCTGTCAAATGAGTTGTGCACGGTCTTGGAAAACTCCAGAAAAGAACTGTGGTAAGAGAAAATACAAAGTTGAGATACTTGCAGTAATTGCTTTGTGCACACCAGATTTAAGAAGCATGTGGCTGTCTCTGTGTTTCACCACTAACAGTAATTCAGAATCTTACATTAATTTAATAGCTGTCTTCTATGGAAAATAATGAGGGTAAGATTTTACCCTGTATGTTTGGGTTTTTTTAGCAATGGTGTTAATAACCAGTTTTTCTGCTGTAATAGCTAACTGTGGAAATGTGAGAAGAGTTATTTCTCTTTGCATCAGCATCTTGCATTGTGTGCAAATACAGGTCCTCTCAGTTTCTTCTTAAAATAGTGTTTGGATCACATTCAGTGGTTAACGGACAAGAATATAGGATTTTTGTTAGTCACATTTTACAGTATTAATGTGAACATGCGCTTTTTTTTTTTTGAGCTATGAGACAAAAGCTTTTAATTACAAAAGAGCATATTTGGGTATAAAATTAGTAGCTTTTTAATGCTTCTCTTTTCCTCTGCTGGCATCTTACTTTTTATTCCTGAAGATACCCATTAGGATCTGTTTTTTCCTTTTTGTTAGTTTTTTGGTTTTTGTGTTCTCACTTTCCCCACACTGCATCATGTTTCATCTTATAAAGACTGGATTAAATAGTTACCAAAGGAAGAAGGTATTATGTATATAACATATACCATTTCTGTAGGAAAGAGTAAACTGTTTGCTTGACCCAGTTTTATGGCGCTATTTCTTTCTACAGAGATGGGATCACAGTCAAGGAAGAGGGACAAATGGGTTTGCTGATAGTATTTAGGAGCACTCAGTGGGAATGAGATTATTATTGTAGTGCTTAATCCTGAAATAATCATACACCATCTTGTCAATGTTGCATCAGCATCTGAGAGACATAAATATTCTAGCTACTTTGTGATATTAGTCTGAGATAATTTTCTATTATTATAAACTTGGAGCTCTCCAGATAAATATAGAATATTTGTACCTGTGATCAATGTTTTGATGTTTTCACAAACATCTGTTCTGTATTTTAAAAGAAATGGAAAGTGGAAATGTATTTCTGAAGAAATACATCATCTTTTATGGGTCTGAAAATTAAAGTGAAGGTTATAGAAGCAACCACTTCCCTGAATCTTTTTGGGGGAATTCCTATAGTGTTATCAGGCTTACTTTTCCATTTGTCGGGCATGGTGCGAAAAAACGCACAGAAAGGCTATTATGGTAACATAGTGTCTGTTATCACCGACATTAAATTCATTTAATGGTAGTGAAGTTACAAGTCATGCTGTATGCAAAAGGGATAAAAAATATTCTCAGATCAGGAATTGTCCTTTTCATAGACAGTAACATTTAGTTTTCTTTGAACAGGTGTAAATGTCCTGCTGTGTTTTTGTTTCGCTGAAGATGAAAATGACAAACACAAGCCTTTCCCCTGCCTTTGATTTGCTCTGTGTCCTATTTCCTCCAAAGCATTTTCCCCTTCCTCCAAAGCATTATCCCCGAGATATTGCTCACCTGCTTCCTCTAATCCTCTTATTTACCTCACTTACCTCAGTTTCACTTCTTTTCATCACTTTTTTGCTCCCTGCTAGTTCTCATTTTCCTTTGATCCTGTTCCTTCATAATAGAAGTGTCCTTTAGTTTTCATCATAAACAGAGAGCAAATAAGAAAAAAAAAAAAACCCACAAACCAACCCACTTTTGATCTATTTTATTTTTAACTAAAATTTAAATGCATTTCTTTTATTAAAAATATGAATCCATATGAAGAAATTATTCAAAGAGTAAACCTGACTACAGTTTACCAAAGTGTCAAGGAGTGAGAAATAATCTCTTGAGATGTTTGAACAGTTCCATTCTGTCCACAGGATTTAACTCAGAAATCCAGACTCTGCCATTTAGATGGGAAATTGCCATATTGGGTTATTTTATGCTCTCCTCAGGGCCAGAAGCATGAACTCTCCTTTTTTTTTGCAATCACTAAAGCATCTGATTTCAGCTGTTAACTTCCTTGAAAGTGGTTAAGTACAGTGTGAGGAAATGCTATGGATAAATGAATTTATGATATATTGAAAACTGAAGCTGTAGAAATAGTGTGAAATAAACTGTGTATCAACACAGAAGCTCAAAGTTAATTGCACAGCTCACTGGTTCATTGCCAAGTGCACAGGTTCCTAGTAAAATGAAGAAAATCTCAGTATTATAAAATGTGTAGGAAACTGCTACACAAATTAGAGGCCATATTACAATATTACATGTTAAAAAACATTCAATAAATATTGAAGTAACCTTTTATATAATCATATAATTAGAAATTATATTAATACTATATCTTTTAAGAGTTTTCATCTGCTTCCTTTTTTGGAACTTTGTATTAGGCTTATTCATTTCCTTGGGCTTTTTCCTGCAATCAGAGGTACTAGAAATTGACAGCATTGCAGTAAAGATTTATTTCCTTTTCCTGATCTTAAAAAGAAAAGAAAAAAAAATCTGATAAAGAGATATATGAAGCAGAGCCATCTGAGGGTGCTATTTGACAACCTAATGAAGGCACTGTAATGGAATGAGTGGGATAAGAGGGGGATTCCTGCAGATGCTGGGCTGAATGCCTCCTCTCATTTCTGGTATTTATATCTGCCTGATCAGGTAGTGAATTTGGAAATCTACACTTTTCACTTGCTTTGGAAAAGTTGTCCCATTTTTTTGGGGTGGTTTTTTTTGGGGGGGGTGTGTGTGTGTTTTTTTTGTTTTTTTGTTGTTTGTTTGGGTTTTTTGTTTGTTTGTTTGTTTTGTGGTGGTTTTTTTTTTGCTTGTTTAGGGAGGCACGATGCCTGAAGGGTTTCAGATGTTTCTGAGAATTGCAAGGCAATGGAGCTGATGAGGAGCTGCTGAGGAAGCTGGGGTTGTTCAGCCCGGAGAAAAGGAGGCTCAGGGGAGACCTCATCATCCTCTACAACTCCCTGAAGGAGGAGTTTGTAACCAGATGGGGGTCGGTCTCTTCTCCCAAGTAACAGGGCTAGAGGAAATGAGCTCAGGTTGCACCAGAGAAGGTTTAGGTTGGATATTATGAAAACTTTCTTCATCAAAAGGGTCGTCAAACATTTGATTACACTGCCGGGGAAGCGGTGGGGTCACCATCCCTGGAGGAATTTGAAAGGTGTGTACATTTGGTACTTGGGGATGTGGTTTAATGGTTTAGTGGTGGACTTGACATTGCTGGGTTAATGGCTGGAATCAGTGATTTTAATCCCTTCCAACTCAGCATATTCTATGATTCTATGATGTTATAAATGATTTTATGATTCATGATAGCCACCATGCTCCTGCATGTTGCTCAGTGTATTTCCAGGTGATGCTGGGCTCCTGTGTTACGTGTATCTTGTACAGTAAATCCAGTGCTTTCAGGAGGAATTGGACATTCTCTGTCCATATCTCACACAGCTGATGTGTATACTCACAATGCATTTAACAAAGATCAGAACCATCAGATGCTTGGGTCCCTGGTAGGTAATGAATGAGTCTAACATCATCTTGGTGTGTCTTAGCTCCAAACCCAGGGCAAAAGTCTGGAAAGCCCAATGATCACTGGCATCTCAGCTTCTTCTTATGCACATACTTTAAACTGTGTGTTCTGCAGCACTCTGACTCCTGTAGAGCAGTGGTGAAATTCAGTCCGTCAACTCTCAGCTGCTGATCATGCAGCACAAGACACGTAAAGGCATTTTGGTGTTTCATTTAAGGTGAAATTTGGAGTTACACTACATCAGACGTGCATGCCTGACTCCAGCTCTTGCTTCCTCCCTTCACTCCTTTTAACAGTGTTCCGACCACCCTTCCCCCATATCTGTGATATGAATTAACTGAATTCCTCAGATTCTGAAGTTCTGACTACAAGCTTTCAGAGACTGGGAATCCTGCCATGCCATAGTGTTCTGAAGGGTGTGGGCAAGCATGCTCCATGTACAGCACAGTCACTGAGCTTTGAGTATCTAAGGGCCAGCACTTCTGCAGAGTTTGGGTTTTGCTTTGTTCACTTAATTAGTGAGAAAAACTTTGGGTTTTAAGCTTCATTTTCCTGTTAGCATTCCAGGTGGATTGCATCTAGTAGTGTTTCAAGTGGGAAAGTAAATTAGGAATTTACTATAGAGTAGTTAGAAAACAAAAATAATAGACAAAATAGCTCACCTGATGTGTATTTGGAATTCAACTAGTGCATGTATATGCTAAAAATAAATGAAGTTGGAGGGAGGTTTTGTCAGGATTGATGCAATCCAAGCATTGTTAGGGGTAGTTCCATTAATATCAGCAGAAGTTAGAAATCCTTATTAGGAGTTCATTACTGTCTGGAATCATTAGAACAGTATGGTGTGATGGTAAGGGCAGCAGGGAAATGCACAGGGTGTACAACAGATGAAGCCAAACATTTTACCAGCATTATGTGTATTTCAGAGCATGCAACACAGATGTGTAGTTTTAGTCAACAAAGAGTCCAGACTAAAAAGTGATGGGTCTCAAAATATACAAGAAATGCAGGCATGATTCTTTTAATCAAAAAGTTATTCTAAATATGTATTATTAATTTAATCTAATAACACTCACTTTTTTAATGTATGAAAAGCAATGATAAATGCTGTTTTCATATGACTATTTATATCTATTACGGCCTTCTTTGGATCAGCACCTATGAACTGTCTCTTTGTGCTCTTTGTATGTGTACAGAAGCACTCCTCATTTTTGTGAATTTAGGTTCAGAAAACAGTATTAACATCAAGGGCCATTTGTAAGGCAGGATCTGGACTCTCCTGTCCCAGTCTCACCAGTGGCCCAGTGTAGTAAGGGTCCTTTAAATGTGACTAGCACAAACTGACAGCGCTACATTTAGCAGAAACAATGTACAGCCCAGTCTTATTGCCATATTGATTAATAAATGGGTGAGTTTCCTCCATTTTTTATACAAAACTGTGAAGAAAAAAAATTAGAAAATCTATGCATTATGGAAGAAACCTGAATTAATCTCTCTTGTGACTAGTTATAGTTCTAACTCACATGTTATTGCCCTAACTAGGTCTGAGAAGTCCAGTCTCTGTTTGCACTGCAGGTTAGGGATTTCACTGGTGTTCCTGTGTGACAGCCTGCTCTGATGGCCAAGACTTACCCTTTGATACTGCCAAGGTACAAATTAGGGCTTTAACACACCCTCACACTGAATGCAGCATAACTTTGCATCTTGAAGGACACTGGTTACTGGTTAGGATCTTGTTTGCCTGGATTCTGCCTCCAGAACTGCACAAATATTCTATGTTTGTTAGTGATAGGGAGCAGACATCTAGAAATCAGACACAGTGATGTCATCATGGTGATGATACATCACCATATCTAGCTCATTTTGCACTTTGTATATTCAGCTCTTAGAGATTGTAACATGAACATCTCCACATGCTTTACTCATGTTATTTGTCTATTTAGTACTTCTCTTTGATAAGCTGGGTGAGCTTTTTTGAAAAATCAGATTCAGTTGTTAGAACAATTCTTTATTTGTTTTAATGGCTTAACATAACCATGGGTTAAATTGAATTCCTTTAGGAATCATCTCTCGATCACTGTCTTTGACCAGAGGTAAACGTGGTTTTCTCAGCCTAAGCTCCAATGATGAGATACCAAGAAATATTTCCATGCACTCACAATCTGGGAAATGTGATAGGCATCTCTGATAGTTATTGCTATAAAAATCAGTTCCTGCTGTAAATTCAGCACTCCACATGTTGCCAGGGCTTGCAGAGTAGACTCACTGAACAGGTCAAAGCTGCTTGATTCACTTCTTCTCATACAGGAATTGCTTGGTCTTGTGCACTGCTGAAGAATAGGGCTGCCACAGCCAAAGGTACCCAGGTTCACAGAGGTACCCACATTCCAGCTGTATGGTGTTCCACAGCACCCAAACTGTCTGCAAGTCTGACCACAGAGCCCCAGACCTGCAGATGTGGTACAGATCAGGACTCCATGCAGCACAGGTGAAAGCTTGCATTGTTTTTCTATGCAAATCTGCCTGACAGAGAATAGAAAACCTGATCCCATCCAATGGGGTTTTCATTCCAATCACTGGCTATTGACTGCAATCAAATCATATTGCACCTCTTCCTCCCCCTCTCTCAAATGTAACAAGTGCAACTTAATTTCTTTTTTTTCTAGTACTATGATGGAGGTGATGTTTCAGAATCCTGCATTGATGCCTTGAGGCCTTATTTTAATACTAGCCTAAATATATTCTTGGGCATTTTATTTTGTACCTCTATTGCTCTTTATTTAGAATAGCCTTCCCTTCCCCCCATTTTTTATCCTCTGATGTTATATTCCCTTATTTATATGTTTCTAGTAAGATAGACTTCTTCATCCCCTTCATTGTTCTAGCAGCACCTGTTGGTACCTAGTGCAGTGTGAATCTAGCTTTTCCGGACACATTTGACCAGGCTGTGACAGTACAGATTATGAAGATATTAATGCATTGCTTTCTGTGCATCACAGGATCCTCTGCCTTCTTCTATAGAAGTCTGATTATATCACATGACTAGTATATCTAATTTTTTTTCTCCTCTGCTCTTATAGAAGTTTCTTTTGGCCCCTTTAGATCATCACTTTGCATTATTCGCTAAAAATTCCATCCTATTTCTGTTACTGCAGTCCTCGAGGTTGTGAAAGTCTTCCTGCCTGATACTCCAATCCTCTTCTCTATCAGAAGTACCCTCAAGTTTTTTGTTTTAGCAGATTTCACTTGCTCATTTACCTCCTATTTTTTATGCCAAGATCATTAATGAGAAGATTAAATAAGATTGTTCCCCAAGTGAATCTAGGAAATTCCATTAATAATTCCCCTTTCTCCTGACAGAAGACTCCTCTTCACTCAGTTTCTTATATGCTTCACGGTTCATATGTTAGTCTTGATTTTCATCATAATTAATATTATAAAAAATACCTTCAGAAGTTCAGCAAGATTAGGTCTAGAATCAATCTCTGTAAAGAACACAAATTTTATCAAATAAATATATCGAACAAGCCTACAATAACTTATCCATGATAAATGATGTGCTTTTATCCTACTTCTGATCCTTCTTTATCTTTTGTTATATCTCCCTTCCAAATGTGTCATAAAATCCTGAACATTATTCAGCTCAGAGATACATGCTTTGGCAGCTGCCTAGTTCATTTATTCTCTTTCTTGGTTAAATCTAAAAACTAGTATTAAGAGATTTATATCTCAATTTTATTGTTAATAAATTATACCCCAAATATTTGATACTTCATTCAAAATTAAAATGCTAAAATGAGAACAAATTATTTTCTAATATTTTGTTAATAATTATTAAACAAGGTCTCAGAAATGTACAAAGAGGGGAAATATGAAAACAATGAAACAGCTATAAATGTTATTGTGGATGGCATTCATAAATTCTGTAAACATGATATAGCCAAATTTCAATTAAAGACCATGCTGTTATCTCTCTGTGGAGCCCTACATGACTGCCTTGTCACCCAGGATGAATCAATCAGACTCAGCTGTGACATTGCACATCCTTAAAATAAATTTCAGCATTGATGTATTTTAGATTCAGAACCAGATGTAAGCAGCAGGTGACCCAAAGAGGAGGGGGTTGGAAGAATTTGTAGAACATTAGGATGTGACTTAACCTGAAAATGCGTAGATTTAACAAAGAGCCTTACTGAATCTGATTGAACCTTACTTGCTCTTGTAATTTGATTTAGTTCATCACAAAGTTTACAGGTCACACACAATTATATCTCAAAAGCAGCCAAACCATTTTATGATTCATGTGGAAATCAGAGAGCTGTGTACCATAAGGCATTGCTTCAGAGGCGTGGCAAGGGGAAGTGTCACCTCGTGAATCATCAGTAGCGCACATTTTAGCGTTCTTTCCCATAAGCTTGTCCCACAGGTACTGACTTGGTGGAACAGTTTTGGTTTGTCTGCAGGATTCAATATAATCTTGTACCGCTACAGAACACTGACGTGTTTTATGTATCGGAAATTAATGTACACACTGAGATAAAGTAATCATGATTAAGTAAAATTCTTAGCTGTTGGTGGCTCAGAGCTGATTTTGTGACTATATGCCTGAGTCACAGGATTATATTAAGTCTGGAACTAAGGAAAATCAGCCCAGACTGGAGGGGGAATCCATTGCCAGGGCATATTACTGTAACTCCTCAGTCTTCAGTGCTACAGCTGGGTGATTATTTGAGATGTAAAATAAGAAATACAGCAAATAAAATGTTTTTGTGAGAAGTGAAAGACAAAATTTAACAAAGACCTTTATTAGGTGCATTTGCAATTGAACTTTACACTGTTTTGTGGAGGCCTACCTTCGTCCTAAGCACTGATTCTCTGGGTGGGGAGATTTCAAAGTTTGAATTCCAAAAATAGCATTGCCTTAAATAAGGGAAATAAGCTGCATTGCAGGTTTGGTAAATCTGAAGGTTTTGTTCAGCCACTTAGTCATAGCTGCCCCCTCAAACAAGACATAACAAAAGGATATTTTTTTGCGAAGGTGGGACTAGAACAAATATAATGACCTGAAACTGCATGGGTCCTTTGTATTTTATAAAAGAAGCAGAAATAACAGATTTCCTATTGTAGAGTATTATAAAATGACTAGAGCCAATAAATTGTGCATAATGATTTTGACGTTGTGTAATCAGCAAAGCTCCATTGACATTAATGGAAAAACATTGATTTGCACTAGCAGAAGAGCTGAGTGAAAGGAGGTGCATTACTGATTGTCTTGTTAATGTGGGTAATATTCCTGAAATAATTCTCAAAAATAGAGATTATTAAGGGTTTGTGTTTCTTTTGTAGCTCCATTCTGCAGGTCCTTACACTTTCAGTGCCAAAGCTGTAACAGCACTTCTGCAGAAAGTGCAAGGAACGCATTCCTGAGGGGAGCCTGAATTTATTGTCTTTTTTTTTTTGCCCTGATCTGGATGAGGATCCCTCACCAGTCCTGAGACACAGCTCCCCACTCCAACTACTGGTATGTATTGCTTTGTGCACTTAAACAGGGGCAGAGGGGGGTACCTGAGAATTCAGCAGCAATGAACAGGACACTCAATTCCCTGCCTTTTGCATGAAGTCAAACATTGCCCTGATTGAAGATTTTCTTTTTTTTTTTTTTTTTTTTGAGTCCATGTTGTTCCATGTATCAGCAGGATTTGGCCCGACATGTCACGGTTACAGTGGTAATTGTGGACAGATCTGGACATGGCAATCAGGATAACACAGCTGAGATTCCCAAACCCAAACTAATGTTCTGGATTTGGTTTTGTAGCTTGGGAATGAGAAACTTTCATCCCAGTGGGAGGACTGGCAACATTTCCTAGGCTGGTTCAGTTTCTGTTTGCAGAGCCACCCATGTGGCTTTGGCCACAGGTAAAATTCTCAGTGAGACTGGTTCACCTGCTCACTATCAAATCCACCCGCTCAGATGCAAAAATCTGTAAATCAAAAGGCATTAATGTGGAAAAAGAACAAAAGAAACTCAAAGCACTAATGCTTCCCCTCCTTCCCTCCAATACACATTGTCCAGCTGGGACAAAAAGCATCTGTAATACTGATCAGTTCTTCGCTGAAGAGCTGATCCTGGACCTGCTCATGAATGTTACGAGTATCTCTCTGTCTGACCACACGCAGTGCAGGTCAGGGGCTTAAATACCAAACATTTCAATTCCCCACATTGCAACACTAGGCTTGTTTGTGCTCAAATACACAATTACAGTTTTGATTTCTACATATAATCTCTTGTAGTATTGTATTATCTTTACCTTGACCGTGGTACTGTTGCAACTCACTGAAGTACTAATGGAAACCCAAATGTTATTTCATTGACTTTCATTTCAGATTTTAGCCTGGCCTGGACAACACAACAAAGTTGTGCTGGCTAGAGGCTGATGGACAAGTGCTTTTGTTATCTTCAGCCACGTATGCTCTGTGCAGACCTCCCTTGTCATACAAGCTATCCCAGCTGAATTTGTGCTGAGATGGGCTCAGTGATTTTGCCTGATGGCACGTCCTGTCCATCGGTGAAAACCACTGCATTATTCTAAAACACCACAGCAGATGCCGCTCAATTTTTTCCTGGTGTGCTTACTGGATTTTCACAGTAGGGTGCTTTACTGTAACGTACAGTGCAGGATGAAGTAATGTATTAGCAATGCCACAAGAGGTTTCCTGATTGGTTTGAGCCAATCTGAAACTGCACTGCTGCTAAAAAGCATTGTGCTACCCTTAATACTCTCCCTATGTTCTTATTATGCTGGCCTAAGTGAAACTGCTCCTGCAAGAAAAACAGGTAAATTGGATCCCTCATCTCTCTGTCCCTGGAGCTGCACTGAGGGAGCACTGGGACAGCAGAGAGAGTAGGGGCATGACATAGAGAGACATTACTTCCTCTTTAGCAGCAGCATGGCCTTTGGTGTGTGTTCTGGTTTCAGCTGAGACAGGGACTTTTTACTGTTTCGTGCTCTGCCAGTGAGGAGGTACACAAAAAGCTGAGAGGGAGCATGGTCAGGACAACTGACCAAACTGGCCAAAGAGATGTTCCATATCACAGAACCCCAGTATATAAAGTGGAGGAGTTACCTGGAAGGGCACTGAGTGCTGCTTGGTGATGGGTTGGGCATCAGCCAGTGGGTAGTGAGCAATTATATTCTGCATCACTGGGTTTTGTTTTGTTTGTTTGTTTGTGGTTGTTTGGGGTTTTTTTTGAGTTCTATTTATCTCTCTCTTTTTGTTATCTACCTTTTCATTGCAATTATTATTATTATATTTTACTTTATTTCAGGTATTAAGCTGCTCTTAACCCTGTGATTTTACCTTTTTCTGATTCACCTTCTGATCCCACTAGGGTGGGAAGCGGGCAGTGAGCAGCTATATGGTACTTAGTTGCCAGCTGGAGTTCAGTGATGACAATGGGTTTAATCCAAACTGCATCCTAGGTTGTTTTACATTCAGCATCTCCGGACTGAGAGAACTGGCCTGTCTGAAGCATGGGCTGCCACTCAAGTGCTGGTGGCCACCCTGTGGGAATCAGTTACTCAGTGCAGCTATTATGATCAACTTGTGCATCTTGGCTGCTATGGCTGCTTGCAGTGATCACCATCAGTTGAGTCAAGCTGTCTCAGGAGATGTTAACTCAATAGCAGACAGCTGGAAGTAAAACTGCAGTGAAGCTTAACAGGGAGTGCTTTCTGTGGCTCTGCTTTAATCCATACCTTTTATTGCAACTGGCTATCCAGCACAATTTAAAATTAACAGGCATTTGCATCTCCATAGTTGTTAAGTCAGAAAAAGAGAATCAAGAAGGTGATTGGTTGGCCAGCCAATGTCTTCGTGGCCCAATTTTTTCTCTTCTGACTACCCCTCAAGTCCTAATGCCTCTGGCTCTGCAGATACTACATAGAAAGGAACACATTCGGATGCCGTATAGATTTATTTTTTTACTGGACCTCTAAGCAAGCAGGAGTTTGATCCCATAAATGAAACACAGGATGTGTCTTAGGGTGGCTACTCCCATGCAGCTCTGCTGTAATTTGAATGTCACAACAGATTTACCTGGAGATGGAAGTGGCTTTGCTTTTGTGTCAGATATTGTCACATTTGAAGAGCTGTCCCTGGCCATTAAATAATGCCTCAGATGATTATTGGGTTAATGCTTCTTGATGTCATCTATCAAACTAAGTTTTTTCTTTGGTAAACATGTCAGAGGTAACTTTTTTTTTTTCCTTGACTTATCTATGATCATTTTGAATAAGACCACTTTGGTCAGAAAATCTTTAGAATGCTGGTCAGGTAAGGCTCAAACAGGAAGACCAAGACCATGCAGTTAGTGTTTGGCTGGCTTGTGAATGCTGCCTCAAGCAGAACATGTCAGTGGTCATCACATCCTCTCACACTGCACGTGATGCCCTCCTACTACTGGCATTCAGAGGAAGCATTGAGAGATGTCCAAGGTTTTCAGAGGAGAACTCAGTTCAAGAGTGCAAAAAACAGTGACCAGGAAGCCAGTGAGGAGCAGAATAGGAGAACAGAAGACTGAATCTAAGAGATTTTTGTCTGAGACAAAATGGAATGAGCTGATTACACAGAGGACCTAAAGGTTTGGGAGTGGTGGGAAAATAGTAATTTTGCAACAAGGTGGAGAAAACAGACAGCTGCCCTCAGTCAAGACCAAAGGAAATTGGGGTATGGAATGGGGTGTTCCAACAAAGAGAAAGGAAGAGACAGATTAGAAGGAAAATAAGATATTAGGAAGGAAAAATGCTAAATATTAAAAAAGAGGGGAAAATAATCAAAAAGAAAAACAAAAAGTATTAGGATAAAAGGAAATAAGATAACAAGGAGCAAAAGACTAGTAGTCCCCAACAATACTGATATATACTGAATTAGGCAGAAAGTGTCATTCAGTGTGTGCTGACAAAATAAGCAGCACTGTGCAGTCCTTCCTGATACCCACTATTGTACCAGTGACAAGACATGACAAGAGCTGCTTTGTCTTTCCTGCCTGGTGCTGCCCTGCTGGGGCAGAGCTGGCCTTTGAGGAATGGCGTGTATGAGGTCAGTCTTAGCAAATCTGCTTTTTATCCTTCTTGGTTGCACTTTCATCAACAAGGCCTTATTTATACGGAGTTTTTTTTTCTATTTTGCTATTCCCTAGCTGTGACAAGCACTACTGTGAATGGTCTTCTGGTATTTTAACCTCAGATTCATCTCAACATCTGACACACAAAGACTAATAACACTGCTTTGGAAAAGTCTCCCATAATGCTCTTACCATTACAGTTACTGACTGACAGAGTTAAGACTGCTGTGAGTCTGATATCCCAAAGCATTCTTATTGCCCTCTACAGTGCATGGATTAAACTAGGCAGCTCTGAAATTAAAAACCTGATAACCAACATGGGAAAACAATCTCAATTTTCAGCTGTCATGCCACCAAAAAGGTTTTTCTTTTTCTGTTATAATAATTATTGTTACAATGAAGAATTAAACAATTTTGGGCTGTACTTGGTACAAGTAAAACCCTTAGTCTGGAGCAAAGGTAAGGCAGGAAAATTTGGCTTTCACTTTACAAAAAGACATTAAGAATTGGGAATAATGATCAAAATGGATTCTCTCACCATGTTCTCTGAAATACTCCATATTTCAACTGGTTTATAAAGAAGGGACTGGAGTTTAGGAAAAGAGATGAGTTCAGTTGCTTTAAATCCAAAGTAGGCAGCTGAAATGCTGATCAGTCTGTGACTTGTTTATAAACATTTCTAAGCATCCCTGTGAACCAAGGGATCCTATAACTTCCTTATAGGCTCCTTTCTAGACAATCATATAGGATCTATGGGAGATGCAGTCTCCTTTTACATCCATTTGTAATAAAGAATTTGTGCAGATCAGTGATTGCCTACAATCTGTTATAGAAATATGATGATTGGGTTAATAACAGCATGGAATCCAAAGAAGGAAAAAACCTGGCAATATGTTCAGAGCTCAGAATAAGTGAATTTCACCTGTGTGTACTGCATAATATATTCTTCCCCTTACAGCTTCTTGGTGTTGGTTCATTGCACTGGTGAAAAATGAGGCTTTAGACAGTTCAACTTTCTGCATCAGTTTAGCTGTGTACGGACATTACGTTATTCATGGCAGACAAAGACTGGGTCTATAACGCCATGCAAATGTATTTTAAAAAGAAAGAATTTGATTCTTTCCTGGGGAAGAAATATGATGAATTGCATTACAATATACCTGCATACATACAGTCTGCATCTTGCACAAGGAGGCCAGGATTTTTAAAACTGCAGAGCAAGCCTTTTCTGGGTCCCTGCAGTCTACATAGAAACCCACACATCCTTATTATTTGCATATGTCCCCATTATGCGATGGAATTCACAGAAGACTATTCCACACTGAGAAACAGATTTCTTTTCTTTTCTTATGGAAATTACTGTTCCTCAGACTGTCTAGAAGTTACTGTGCAGTACTAAGCTATGTTTCTTTTTCTTTTATATAACATTATACAATTTTCCCTGTCTGTTCTTTTAATCCTACATATCACATCCTCTTTGTGTTTCTAAGGAAATATGATCAGTTTGATAGTAATTTTTTGCTGCAAAGTGATCTATCTCCGTAACAGGTAAAAAGCCTCTATTGATAACAGAGCTTTTTTTTTGACAGGTTTTATAATAAAGTTTTGAAGCCTTTTTCTTCTTCAGCCTTAAACTTCTGAGAACATTACACTTAAAACCCTAGTTTTCCACACAAATAAAAGGTAAATATTGATTAATCTTTTACAAAATGTAATTATCTGCTCTGTCACAAAAAAGAAAAAAGCACCACCATAAAGCTTTAATGATACGGTTCCTTACTACAGTTTCAGTTAGCATCAGTAGAGAAAATTTAAATGAAGTATGTAAGGGGATTTCATCTCAAAAACAAAACAAAAGGAAGAGTCAATCTGTTACTGAGATACAGGAAAGCTGGTCCTTACAACCACAATTTGACTGCAAGTTGCTGTATTTGATCTTCACACAAACAGTAGTACATGAGGTAGTTGAAGGAAACTTTTGAGTAATTAGGTTTAGAAAGGGAAGTCGAGAAACTTCTCAAAAATAAAAAAGTGCATGAAGAATAGTTCCTCACGCTTAAAAAAACCCCAAAAAACATATCAGCTAATGAAACACCAGAACTACAGTTCCTGCCTGTATCAAATGCTTGCATGCATTAAATCACTCCATGATGAGTCACCTAGTGCAGATAGTGCTATCTGACATGTTGCCATGGAGTGGGAAAACCTGAGATCACCCCAGTGATTCTTTGATAAAAGCCAAATATTTCTTAAATTGTACGGCTTCTGATTTTCCCGGGCTAAGACGCTCAAACACAAAGGAAACGTTACTGGTTGGGTAAACCTCGGCCGCAGAGCGCTCCGAAAAATGCGGAACCAGCACCATCTACGGGTGCTAGGGGTCTCTGCAGGTGCATGGGTTTTAAAAATCGGGAGCCCTGCTGCCTACAATGGCGCGGCAGCGCTCCCCTAACTGGCACGGGACCGGGTCCTCGGTGTATTTACAGCTCTGCAAACTCAAGATAATGCTGATCCTTGCCTCAAGGGTTTAGCACTGAAAATGAGACCAAGAAAATATAGTATCTGAATGGAAAAAAATGAGGAAAAAGGGGAGGAAAAGTGAGACCAAAAATGCGTAGTTGAGTAAGTCGAAGTGTGTCCTGGAGCTAAAGGAGGATGTTGCTAGTAAAGGGAATAGGTTCTCATGATGTCATTTGAAAGCCCCAAGACTTTCCTTTCTCTTGGTTTTGAACTGCATTCTGCTTTGGGCCTCCCATACAGTTTATCAGAGTCAGTGCAACTCACTGTTAAAAGAGTTTCCCCATCCTTTATCCCATGTAATTTTCCAGCTAGGGAGGTAGGTTGACAGGAGTAAGGGCCTGCTTGAAGACCAGAGTTGGTGTAGCTAGCCAGGTGTGTGGAGGAGGGTAGGAATGCGGCCATACCAAAGGACTGTCAGATTGTCTCAGTTACAACTTGTAATTTCATTCTTCCTGGGTTATATTTAGTTCATTGACTTGATTTATTATTGTTACGTAGACATAGAAAACAGTGTGCAAGCATCCAAGATGGAAACTCGTCAGGTAGGGTGAGCTCAGCTCTCAAAGGAAACTGCTTCCGGAGCTGCAGGGCGAGTTTATTAAGTTGAGTCTTGACAGAAGAGCAGTGAGAAGAGGTAATGCTCTTCTCCCACCTCCTAGCCAGGGTGTCCCCATGGCATATACGATCTGTCTCAGCTGCTGAAGCAGAGAGAGCAGGCAGCATGCATTGTCCTGCCAGCAGGGAGGAGCATGGGGGGAAAAAGTAGGGCAAGACATGGACCTGGGATAAGTTGATCAGGGCAGGATGAAAGATTAATCCTTTTGGTATCAACTTTTAGAGCCATAGCACTGCTGCTGTTTTGGAATACCACAGAATCACACAGTCATACAATGAGCTGGGTTGGAAGGGACCTTAAAGATCACATAGTTTGAATGTCTCTGCTGTAGACAGGGACACTTTTCACTAGAGCACGTCCCTTAGGAGCCTCTGTACCCTCAAAAACACGACCAGACTGCTCCCAGAGCTGCACTGGAAGGCTATATAACCTTACTTTTTTGTAGATGCAACTGAGATAGTCATCCTGCTAGATTCATACTAGTCAGCTGATCTACTTAGCTCTCCCCTGTAAGAAAATATTGTGTCATTATTCCTTGTGAATCATTTCCTCAACTTTTTGACCTGGATTCTTTGGTCCTAATAAAAGGTATCAGCAGAAAAAAATAAATATTAAAAACCCCAAACTCAATCTGTCACCAATTTTTTTTTTCCCACAAAAATAGATGTTTGCTGAGTGGAATGGTATACGATACCGAACCCAGACCATGCACAGAACAGGATACTAATGCAGGTGAACTCCCAGAAATCAGTTTCCTGTGTGACTTTGCATTCACCCCTTCAGAAGGACAAAGTTGCTGTTTAACCAGAGGTCACATACTCTTTCTCTATACTTCATGAAATATTTTTATTTCTTTTGAGCTCAGTAGTAAGTCAGTATTTTGGATGATGTTGCACATGTCTGTATAAAGACAGAAACAGGCTCCATACTTGAAAATTGTTCAAAGAACGGCTTTTAAAATTATTTACAAAATGCATACTCAAATACTTTCTTCATACTAAGAACAATTTTCAAGAGACGGTTTCCTTTCTGAATCCTGAAGCACCCTTCTAAGCAGCGCAGAGTTCAGAAAGCATTATCTTCACTTATCTTGAGGCTACATGAACACCATTTCTCAAGGAGCAGTTTCCTGATGGGCTTAATTCCACCTAAATACATGTGCTGCTGCGGCTCCTGTCCCACTAGTGCTTGTGTAACTAACTACGGACTCGGCTAGGGAACCAGCTAGAATGGAAGCTACGAATTTGTTGCAGTTTTAATTTGCAGGAGGGCTGGTGCCCTCCTCCGAGTGAGTGCAGGCCCACAGCAGCGCTGATGTGCACACCCGCCCGCGTCCCTCGGCAACACCGGCAGCGGAGTATGCTGAGCACGAAGTCCCACCCTGAGGCTGCTTCTTGGCCGTCCTAACTCTGATTCACACAAAAATGCAGTCTCAGGCATAGACTCCCTCCACGCTTACATCCGCTTTAGTGTACGGACGCTGACCTTCTCCACTGTCGTTAGACAAAGGG